>JANHFX010017223.1:38746-51037 GCA_027560015.1 Chloroceryle amazona
GTTTATTACTATCTAAACAATTAACTATAAATTATATATATAAAATTAGTCTTCCTAAATAGGATGTTTATACAGTAACTATGTGTATGTTATGTCTATTATATATTTTTGTGTACTTGTTAGAAATTATTTTATCTTAGTTTGCCTCTGATAAAATATTTTTTTTTACCCTTTAAAAAGAGAAGACTTGTTTCTTAGCAGCATTTTCTTCACTTTTAGTGAAGTGTTCTAGAGGCACTGAAAGCTAAACTAACCAGAAGCAAACTAAATTTGGTTGCATGATGATACAGATGCATGCAAATAAGTCTTTAGATTCTATCCACTTCTTTGTGAGCTTTTATACTGCAACATTATGGGTCATTTTATCTTTTCTCTAACAAATTATTTTTTCTCGAGTTAGACAACATATGGGCCATAAAGAATAGGTTATTTTATTTTAACCGACAAGTAGTTTGAATAACAAAGAATTTTTTGCATCCTTACTCTAATTGAAGTAGCTTGCCAAAGTTTTTTATTATTCAGTCCAATTTATTAACGTTACAACAGCTGATTGAAATTATTGCCACAATGCTAAGCAAATTAGTAATTAGTAATGAGGAAGAACAAATATGTATGAAACTGAAAGAAAGGACAGGTCTTCATTGTAAGTGTACAGGTGATTTGCTTGATAATTTTCAAGGTGAATGTAATTTGCAAATGCTTATTACCTTCTCTTTTTGCCTTTTTTTTTTTTATTTTCCACTTTGGAACACACTTTGGTTTTTCATTTGCAATTTGTATACATTTTAAGTAGGTGGTTTTAATCGGCATAAACTCAGTGCATTGTACAAAAAAAATCAGAATGTACAATTAGTTGATGACTTCAGCTTTGGCTGTTTTCATAGACTACATGATTTGTTCAGGTTCACATTCATAGATACTATGAGTTGCAAAGTCAGATACTTCTGGCTGAATATCTTTGACATAGTACCAAAAGAAAACCTGCCACGAAATAGCAGAACAGTATTTGTTTTGTTGGGTGGTTTTTTTTGTTTTGTTGTTTTTTTTGTTTGTTTTGTTTTGTTTTTTGATTGGTTTTGTTTTGTTTTGTGGGTATTTTGTGTTTGTTTTTTGGTTTTGGTTTGGTTTGCTTTGGCTTTGATTGTTTTTGGTTGGTTGGTTTGTTGTTTGTTTTGTTTTGGGGATCTTTTGTTGTTGTTGTTGTTGGATTTTGTTTTGATTTATTATTTGGTTGGTTGGTTTGATTCTTTGTTTTGTTTATTTTAATACTGTTTTAGCATGGTCTCCATCTAATTCCCATATTCCACAATGCCTACAGGACCCTGCCAGCTGATAATGGGTAGGCAGGTGCTGAGCTAAAATCGTGTTCATATTACCTGCTCATATTACCTTGTTCATCCTCCCTCCAACCTGTCTTCTTGCTCTGTCCACCTGTTGCTTTTTGGCATTAATTGAGTCTCCTGTCCTACAAAAGCATATTCACATACTTACCTTCTTTATTCTCAATAGTTTCATTGAAAACAAAAGGCCTAACCACCATGGTCCTGTTTAGACTCAAGTCTTTGTAGGCTTGTCCCAAGCTTGACAACTCTTTAATTTAGGCAATGCCTTTTGCTAAAGGACTTAATAAAACATTGCCTCAGTTAGCTGTTGCTGTTCCCCTCACTGCTGTTGAGGTGAGGTAAAGGCACTGGTGGAAGTCTGTGCAAACCTGGGCAGCACTGGATTGTTTTCTGCAGTTATTGCAGTTAGTCATGAACAGCCTGTTTGCATTTCCAGATTTCAGTAATCTGTTCAACACGGAGGTACTCCTGCCTTTCAGGATGGTGAAAGAGAGCAGTGAGTGACTGCTTATAATCAACAACTGTTGATTATTTCAGTCGTAAAGAGTAAAATTGTCCTGACAACATTTGGATCAGGAATTTTTGTTTTTCTGAAGAAGTAACCATATGGAGTGATCCTTGCCTGCAGCTACAGTCCAGCCTGCCCTTTTCTGAGCCCGATCACAGCAGAACTGCTCAATGTCCAGTTGTAAGATCATTTAATTAAAGTTGACATTTTAGACCAAGTACAGTCTGAATTCAGGTCAGGATGGGGAACTGAATTGCTTCACTAAATCACAGAATCTAGAACTAACAAGTCTACCACTCCACCTTTGTCATGGTGCACCACACTTCACTAAGTCCATCACATCTACATGTCTTCTAAATACCTCCAGGAATGGTGACTCCGTCACTTCCCTGGGCAGCGTGTTCTGGTAGTGAATGGGCCAAAACTGGACCCAGTACTCCAGGTGCAGCCTCACCAGTGCTGAGTAAGCATGACAATCACTTCCCTAGTCCTCCTGGCAACACCATTTCTGATACAATGACACTATTGGCCTTCTTGGCCACCTTGGCACGCTGCTGGCTCATGTTCCGCTGGCTGTCAACCAACATCTCCAGGTCCTTTTCTGACAGGTAGCTTTCCAGACATTCTTCTCTAAGCCTGTAGTGGTGCATAGGGTTGTGGTGACACAAATGTAGCACCTGGCATTTGGCCTTGTTGACCCTCATACAACTGGTCTTGGCTTATGGATCCAACCTGACCAGGACCCTCTGTAGAGCCTTCTTTCTGCTTTAACACTTCTTCCCAAATTGCTGTCATCTGCAAATTTACTGAGGATGCATTGGATCACACCATCCAGATCATTGATAAAGATATTAAAGAGAACTGACCCCAGTACTGAGCCTTGGGGAACACCACTTGTTACTGGTCACCAACTGGATTTAATGCCATTCACCACCAGACTCTGGGCCTGGTCATCCAGCAAAGTGTACACCTGTCCAGCCATGAGCAGCCAGGTTTTCCAGGAGAATACTGTGGGAAATGGTGTCAAAGCCTTTACTGAAGTCTAGGTAGACAACATCCACAGCCTTTCCTTCACCTACTAAGTGGGTCATCTTGTCATATAAGGAGAGAGATCAGGTTAGTCAAGCAGGATTTGGCTTTCATAATCCCATGCTGACTGAGTCTGAACATCTGGCTGTCTTGTACATGCCACATCATGACACTCAAGATGATCTGCTTCATAAATTTCCACAGCACCAAGGTCTGACTGACAAGCCTGCAGTTCCCTGAATCCTTCCTCTGGCCCTTCTTGTAGGTGGGCATTGCATTTGCTAAACTCCACTCGCTGGAACCTCCTCAGTTAGATGGGACTGATGGTAAATGATGGAAAGTGCCTTGATGAGCATTTCCACCAGCTCCCTCAGAACTGTTGGTTAGATCCCATCCAGCCCACAGATGTGTGTGTGTCTAAGTGGTGCAGCAGGTCACTAATCATTTCCCCTTGGATTATGGGGACTTCATTCCATTTCCTGTCCCTGCTCTTGTTATTACAAACTGAAGCAAAAAAGGCAGTAAGTACCTCAGCCCTTTCCCCATCCTTTGTCACGTTTCCCCCCACATCCAATAAAGGATGGAGGGGGGCAAACAGCCCTTAGCCCTCCTTTTGTTGCTGTTGTATTTACAGAAACATTTTTTATTGTCTTTTATGGCAGAAGCCATATTAAGTTCTAGTTGGACTTCAGCCCTGCTAATTTTCTCTCTGCATAATTTACTCTCTGTCTTGTCTCTCACAAAATCTTTGTAGTCCTTCTGACTTGCCTTCTCCTTCTTCCAAAGGTCATAAACTGTCCTTTGTTTCCTGAGCTCTAGCCAAAGCTTGCTGTTCAGACCAGCCTTCTAAAGAAGTCAAACAGATCAAGATGATCTGTTTTGATCTGTGAGTAACAGTCAGTTACATCTTCTTGTCTTTCTGGTACTCTCTGACCCACAGGACATGGTCCACTGAATATAGTTGTCTGTTCTGAGATAGGAAGAGGAATCCAGAAAGTATTTGAATTCTTCTTAAAAGACACACACACACACACAAAAATGTAATGAAAAGCTGCAGTACATCACTGGTTTTTCTCCTTTTCTCCTTTCTACAAGGACCAACATTTCTTCTAGTTCTGTCTGACATGCATGTGCTGGACTTGTCACACAGCATGGATTGTGATATCAGACACTGCAGGTAATACACTGATCACCTACCATTACATGTAGCTTGTATAGCTGCAAATGCTTGGGATAAGACCAACAGTGAAGAAAAGTTGGCTGAAAGTTTATTTGTCAAGAGTGAAAGTGGTACCGGTGAACAAGTGGCTAAACTTGGAAGAGCTTGTGTCTACCATGTTGTCTTGAATAATTCAAGTCTCAGCCTAGGAACTTTCTTTGGATCATCAAAATAAAGCAAAGTTGTCATACAGCTGAATCTACACACAATACTCAAACTCTTCCATCCCATTCTATCATACCATGATATGATTCAGGTATTCATTCATTCTTCAATGGATTGGACTTTTATGAAGACTGTGTTTGCTTGTAAACTAATTAGTACAAAGCTCACATCAAGTCAGGGTATTGTGAATGCATTAATTATGGGTTTTTTTTCCACTAACTGACATTACCTGAACTTTTTGCATATAGTTCAAAAACACAACCCTTGTCTTTAAAGTCCCTTTAGCTCTGGGATGAGCAGTGTGGCTGATGAATACACTTCTCTGAGACAGAAAGGGTGGTGAAGCTCGTGGTGTGGTAGACATTGCTTGCTCAATGCTGACCCATCAGTGAGTGAACTCTCAGTGGAGCGAAGAAGCTCAAGACCATTGACCAAGAGGAAGGCACAGTTTTGGTGGCTGTTCTCCTTTAATCTTAGCATATAGCAATATATATATTAAAAATATAGAAGACAAAAGACTACAGGGAGAGGAAAAAGATTTCTCTGCTAAGCCAGAATATTTTACATATATGTGTTTCATCATCTGTGGTGAGGATGAGTATTTGACGGGTGTGTGATCACGTTGTTTAGTGCACTTGGGTATCAGTTTGCTCCTGTGTAGAAAGCAGGATAGTGAAGAACGGAAAGGAGGAGATGATCGACAAGGCCATTTGTTAAAATTTCCTCTAATTGAGAGATGGAAAGGCTGTGACAAATGTTCTTTGATCTTAAAGGAGAAAGACAGATTATTTTCTGGTGAGGGAAAAGATTCAGAGGGAAGTTGCCCTTTGTTTCCAGGGAGGTCAGTGTATGAGCTCTTGGGTGACCTAAGAGAAAGCGAGATCCCAATGAGGCATCAGCATCTTCAGAAAGATAAGCACCTGGCAGAGATAGTTGACTTGGGGTAGAGAAGTCAGTAGAAATATAATGTACTGTTGCTCATACAAGATGGTTTCCACATGAAAAGAAAATAGCATGTTTTATTATGCTTTATGACACAGTACTATATGCCTTTAGCAAAATAGCTTGAAGTATTTGCATGATGTATTTGCAACATGGCCAAGTTAACACAGCCATAGGAACATTAACTTTTGAACTTCCTGATTTTCATTGCTTTAAATTTCAGCTTCAAAGTTTACTTTTTTTTTCTTTGCATTTGTTGGCCTTGGTTAGTTTTGAAAAGCATGAGGAAAGAAAATAAGTTCAGGATTTTGGAGGGGGGCGCTGAATTTTATGCATATAACAGGAGATGACTGCCTATTCCTTTGAATATTAAATGAGAGCTCCCAAACTGTTTTCGTACACTTAGTTTGCTAATGATATTTCTATGGAGCTAAGGAATCACAAGAATAATCTAGAAATCATTGCACAGTGGGGCTTTTTTCCTGCATCTTGGTATGTTTTTCTCCTGAAAAAAAAATCAGTGGTGTCTAGGAATGCTGAGATTTAAAAAGCAAACACTTGACATTGAGAAAAATAATGTGATTGCAACAAACCTGGGGGAGATCGTTGGACCATAACTGGAGTAAAAACAGGAAACATTTTTCCATGTCTAGATTAAGAACAGTATCATCCAGACAATTTCCAGTTTGGGCATACTGGGAAGGCACTAGGGGTATACTTGCATATTTAGCTGCACTGACACTGGTGATTTGAAAAGGCACAGAAAAGCCAAAGGCGTCTTTAGTGTTTTTTTTTTTATAAAAAGAGAGAGAGAAAACGAATGTGAGAGATTAGAAAGAGAATGAGAGATTTCCAGTGCTAGTGCTTTAGGATTTCTTCTCGAATCTGACTTGAACAATACACGAGCTCCAGACTGGTGGAGGGAGCTTCCCTGCCTTTGCAACGGCTGAATGGGGAGCTAGTTCCTTTTGTTTCTTTCTTTCTGGGAAGGGAGCCAGGCTGATGGCCCATCCTCCCAGCAGTGCAGGGGAAAGTGTTCTGTGAGCTCTGAGCTATTAGGTAACCCAGGCTGAAACAAAAAGTGCTATTGTGGTGTGGCATTTGCCCTGCCTGCCCCACCAGTTAAGGGAAGGCATATTTCCTTCTTTCATCTTGCACAAACAAACAAAAAGAAAAAAAGAATGCCAGTTTTTTCCCACAGCGCATGTATAAATGCATTCAAAAATGTAGAAGATAGTACTTTACAGGTTCCAATTGCTTAAATTATGACTTGTTACACCCTCTGATATTTTTTAAAGTGTACTTGTGCCAAAGGCAATTTGAACTGTGTTTTTAAAATGTTTGCAGGTATAAAAGACTTGAAAGAAGCTAAGAGCTCTGAACTGTGTGAACCCATTAATCAGGTTGCAAAAACAAACACGTAGGAAACTCTTCCACTAGCAAGAAGGTAAGGTTTGGAAGGAAGGAAAGTTTTGACCCCAAAGATAGCATAGGAATGAATAAGTTGAGTAAAGTTGTCTCAGATTTTATCAATTTACGTTATAAATATACCTTAATGACCCCTCCTTCTGTAAAACTTTTCAACAGAAACACAGTTTTATATTGAATAAGTCTTTAGGTAACACAAAGGCTTGTATCAGTTATAAGACTGAAAGAAACAGCCATTATAGTTTGCCTGTAAGTATGAAAAAGGCATTTACTTGGATTGATTAAATCCGTATTTACTTCACTGTCTATGTACTGTTCATACCATCAAGGGCTCTAGTATGTCACTGCTCATCATTCCAGCCTGGTGAAATAAGATCTAGGGGAAACACAGCACTGCTTTCCAGCCTCTGGGCCTGTCTGTAGGCTGGTTCCTGTTGAAGATTCATTCACAGTGTTCTCGACAGAGGTTTATACAGAAACATGGGAGTGATGAAGAGTGTCATCTAAAAAGGGGAAGCTCAATATTATATGCTTTGCAAGTAATAGTTCTTTCTTAAAATTATTAGAGCCAATGACCAGTTCAAAGAAGCTGAGGCTCTAAAGCATGAAACTTTAGCAGGAGCCATCTCTCTGCTGTAGTTGTTGTAGTGTTGCAAAGACAATTTCATAGAAGATGTAATGAGGCACACAGGCTGTGTGAGGACAGTGGGCACTCCCTCAGCCTTTCTTATCACAGTTTGATTTCCTTGATGGTTTTCTCACTACTTATGCTCTTCAGCAGTCAGGGGAAAGTAGCAGCCGTTATTCCCAGTTTGATTATTTCTCTCTGTCTGAAATAGATGATTATGGCAGGTGAAATGCATCTGTATCTTTCTGTTAGATGTAAAGGAAGCCTGGGGTGACAAGCCTGGATAGGTTTAGATGACTAAACTGCAGGTGTTTGATACTAGATGAACTATATTACCCCCTTTGGATTATTTTTCATTGAAAGCTAGATATACACCACTTAGTGTTGCTGACCAGAGTTACTACTGGTTTACTCTGGGGAGAGGTGGAGGAGAGAGGAGGGCAGAAATAACACATTTCGTCATGAACATGTCTATCTTAGGAAAGGTTTTCAAGGAAAAGAGAAAGAGGCGATGGTGGAATTGCAATGGCTTCCCCATTCCCATCCCTTCCTCCCACTCTTGCACTGAGCTACATGTTTGAAGATCCCACACAGTATCCCCAGTGTTCTTATTCCTCCTGCATCTTAAAGACATTAAATGTATCTGATGCCTTTGAATATGAAGTCTTATCTATTGTGCTACATAAAATACGAAGGTCAACTTCATCAGTCTGCTTTCATACTCAAAACGTAGATAATTTACACTTTCATTTAAAAAAGTAAAGTTCAGCACATTCAAAACTTTATCTCTTTTGACTAGAGTTGTCATCTTTAGTTGATGGTATAACAATTTCATTACTAAGAAAATGGAAGAGGCTATTGGATAGCTAAACCTATTTTAGGTGATGAGCTGAAAACTTGTTTTCACTGAGGACTAGCTCATATATAGCCTTTAATTTTTATTTCAAAAAAATAATACTTTAATAGTACATTAAATTAACTCTAGTGAATTCCTGTTGATTTCTCCTTGAAATGAAATTGACTCATATGGCACAGTTTCCTCGTTCTTTCATTGTGATTAGAACTACTTCCAGATTTGCTGAGATATGATAAATATACTTCAGGATGTGATTCAGTAAAACACAGCTATGTATAGTGCCTGCACTGTGAAAAAGCAGAGAAAAAAATCAATTTTCTATTGCTTCAAGGTCTTTCACTCACCAGTAGCATCAGTATTTGGGTTTTTAAGTCAGAAACCTACATTAAATTTGATGGTGAGTAAATATATAGTATCACATTTTTATGCACGTTATTTCATTTCGTATTGCATTTTTGTGTAAACTGTTTATATGTAATGTAATTTTATTACTATTTCTAGGCTTAAGTAACTGAAACCTCATGAGACCTATAGCAGTGCAGCATGACAGTGATTTACTGTGAAAAAATCAGTTGACAATTTGGGGTTGTTTAGAAATCTTGTCAGGTCTTTTTCTAGGCATCTTCAACATTTCTGTTTATTTTTGCAGAAGCTTGGCTTGAATTTTGTCTTCAGAAGACATACATAGCTATAGTTTTATTTGAATTTAGCCATCAAAAACCTGCTTGTTTCTCAGTAATATTTGTATAATTTCTTAAAATCTGTTTGAAAGCATCTACATGTTTAAAAGGGCTACAATTTGTTAATAAATCCCAGTGATGCATCTTTAAGTTAGTCCTTGCCCTGTTTTTGTAGGTCAAGAAAATGTCATTATTTGTTTTATGGTAGCAATGAAGGGTGTCATGGTAGCAAAGGAAATCTTTTTATGCTAGGCATTGTGCAGTCTCTGTGCTAAGGATTTTGCTGTCAAGCTGGTTACAGAGCTATATATAAACAAAGTCAGCATCTAAAAAAATACTTGAAGTGATTTTTTTTTTTTTACTATTCTTTCTCATAGCAGGGTCACGTTTCAAGCCTTATTCTTCATGTGTATTTGTATGAAACTGTTCCCTTGAATGCCTCATCCTCCCTGAGACCATTGCACTAACATGGTCCTTTTCCCTGGACAGAGAGTAGAAGCTGGTGACATTTCACCAGAAGATTTGCTATAGAGAAGTATGCAGGCAGTAGAAGTGTGTTTGCTCTGCCCACACTCCAGACAAATAAAAATTGGCATTAGCACAGGCTGAGCAAGCACATAGATGTCCACTGGGATGTCTCTGGGTCTGCAAAGCGTACTTTTCCCTCTCCATTCTTGTCACCTTGATGTTAGAGCTTCCATAGCTCCACCATACTGAGCTGCTTCCTCCAGCCCCAAAGCATTGCAGGCTCTCCTCAGCTCCATTGCATGCCTGTTGATTTGGGAGGGATGCTCAAGGCCCTGAGTTGAGGGATAATTTAGATTATTATCATTTAGAGGAGGGATAAATGCCAAAATAATTTACTGCTGATGTTGCAAGATATTTAATCTGTGCTTATTTTAAGTGTTAGAAGGGATTTTTAGCATGTGTTGCATTATGAGCTTAATACCGTGAGTGTGTGTGTGAGAACACTTCACAGAGCAGGACCAGTTCATGGTCTAACATCCAGTGTAATAAGGTCCAATAAAATCATGTTAAAAAGGATTAAGGTTGCAAAGGAAAACATCAGAAGCAAGGAAATGCCAGAATTAATATGGCCTGTGGCAATCCAGTCTCTTATGCATTATTGTGCAGCTCTTATTACATGACATACTCGGCTTTCCAGGGGATGTCTCCTGATTTCAGTGAATGCATAGATGTTTGTTTGGGTTTTTTATGTTCTTTAGTCTGTATTTGTTAAACATGAAGCAAACATGAAGCATCCAAAGTCCATGCTTAATATAAAGTCATTTGTCTCGTAAATATTTCTTGCATACTTTAATCAAAGTTCTTCAGTGTTTGATAAATGTATCTTTTTATCACAGTATTAGTGAACTCAGAGTATTAGACACTTAAAACATGTTCATATTTAAAATCTGATGAACCAAGGCAGAGATGAAGGTAGAAATTGTATAAAATGTTGACTATTTTTTCACCTCAATTTGAGTCAAATTAGACCTGTATTTTTCTGTGTAAACATAACATTTGTAGCTGTAAGTTCAAAGTACAGTTTCCCAGCTTGGATCCTTTGTTAGGTCTGCAGTGATGTAGCAGAACTAGCCTGTTACTCTGGACAGACTGGTCTCAAAAGGCTTTACTAGTGAGTTTCACAGATATGTGATGAATGCTCAGGCTTGTGTTTGTGGTGTTCGTCCCAAATCTAATTAGAGGAGAGGAGAGCAAACTGTGCTGTGCTGTCCCATCCCAGACAGCCCTAGCAGTCTTCCACTGCCCACACCTCACCCCTACGTCTGCCACATATTTTTTTTCACCTGGCTTCTGCTCTCCTCTTAATTTTCTCACTTGTAGATGCCATTCTTTTTTTTCCCCCAATTTCTGTTCCCTCTCCCTGTTCCTGTTTTTCTCTGTTCCTCCCTGTATTTGAGTATACAGGGTTATTCTGTTTCAGTGTATTGCCTGGGTACCTCCACAGTGGGAGAGATGGGACTGACAGAGCAAAGAGGGACAGTTTTACTCATCTCCAGGGTCAGGGGCTTCTGGCATTCAGAAGCAGTAAACCTAAATCTTACTCAGCACCAGCATCTTTGTGGTGGAGATGCGGATAGGATCTTCAAAAATTCAGGGGCCAAACTACAACAGGACTCCACTAACTGTGAAAACAGGGCTTTTGGAGTCATGAACAGAAACAAATTTGGGCACCATTTCAGAGATGATGATGATGATTCCTGGGTACCAATACACCTTGAACTCCCCTCACTTCCAGGTTTAGGATTCTGCCTCCAAACTTAGAGATGCTAAAGATACTCAGCAGCAGAGTGGGCTGACTTTTAAAGTATAAACACAATAACATATATTTTGAAGAAAATTGGATTTTTAGCTGAAACTGGTATCTTGCCACTTGTGTGAATAATTCTCAACATGCGTATAACTAAAATGGTGAGAAAACCTGTGTAAGCAGGAAAAAAAAAATAAACAAAAAAATCCCCACAACAAAGCAGTAGCAAAGTGTTTTTTTTTATAGCATTTAACACATGAGAATGTAAATAAATGTGGTGTTAGTGGAAGTTGATTATTTTGAAAACAGTCAGGAAAGTGGATTAAGAGGAAAACAGTGCAGCTGAAAACAAAGGAAACAATGTTTAATCTTCCACCAAAACTTTTCACAGGGATTTTCTGTTCACCTTCAAGGGTGGCATAATGTTATGAATAACAAAATATGTTTTGCTACTTGAGGAGCCTCAAAGAAAAATAGTGTTCATTCCATACATGAAAGAAAATTCACATGCCTGTTCCTCTTTAAGAAATAGCATTTATTAAATCTTTTCTCTCAAAGAAGGACCCTAAAGGTAAGCAATGAAGTTTACATTTAGTCAAGTAGTCAAGAAATCAAGTCTATACTGTGTGCTGATGCTGCACATTTCCTCAGAGACTGATCGTAGATGAACTGTATCATCTTTAGACCATGCTGAAAACCTGAAATACTTTTTTTTTCTTTTAATATTTTGTTATAATTAAAATATTCTTGAATATAAAACACTTGTGTTTTGTTGTTTGGTTTTTTTTTTTTCAATTTTGTTGCATTCCACAAGAGGTGAGTCTTTTTTTATACACTTGGTCCGTGGCTTTATACACTTGGTCCAGGATGTGCTGGGTGAGTGTCAGACTCTCCAGCAACTGCTTAAAGTCAGTGCTTGAACTTTCCTGACCTGGGGAGTGAGATCTGCGTCCCAGAGCAAATGTGACAGACAGTGCTGCTGGTGGCAACCACACAAACAGCAAAGGAACTGGAAAGGAATGTAAAAATGTCAGTAAATCTAAAAGCAAGAAGATATCAAAAATTGCCTGGAAGTGAGTATATGCTAAAGGGACAAAGAAAAAGGACCTTACTAGGATTTAAATAAATCAGATTTATCTGCAATTTTCCTTAATTTTAATGATCTTATTATATTTTATATTATTTTAATTCTAAATACATTATATATTCTTTTACGTG
>JANHFX010017224.1:0-44225 GCA_027560015.1 Chloroceryle amazona
AAAGAGAAAAGAGAAAAGAGAAAAGAGAAAAGAGAAAAGAGAAAAGAGAAAAGAGAAAAGAGAAAAGAGAAAAAAGAAAAAAGAAAAAAGAAAAAAGAAGAAAAAAAGAAAAAAAGAAAAAAAGAAAAGTAGGCAAAATTGCCCTTGATGCTTTTCCTAGTTTGGAACCACAAATAAAATAATAAAAGTAAAATCAGTAGAAACCATTCTAATGAACTTGAATTTTTTCACTCCTGCACATGAATAGGAAAGCCCACTACACTAGTCCAGTCTAGCGTGTAGTTTTCCTTTAATCCCTTGCTGATTACTGTAGGTAGCTGTCTCATTCAGAGTGTGACAACTTGGTTCCCTGATCCAACAGCTGTTCAATCCTGTTCATTTCCCCAGCAGATTTTGCTATGCTGTTGGGTGAATTAAGTGTGGAAGGTAATGTGAAGACTACTCTGTAGGGCCCAGCTGAGTTGCAGGGAAGACAGGATCAAGTCACATATGGACTGCATGGCAATCAATCTCAGGAATAGTTTGGGTGCCCCTTCTTGGCCTTTAGAATAGCCAATGGCACTATGTCCTTACTCAAAGGATGCTACTAAGCAACAGTCTCTGCTAGTCTTAAAAATCATGGAATCATACAATGGTTTGGGTTGGAAAGAACCTTAATAATTGTCTAGCTCCACACTCCCTGGTTGATGCAGGGACATCATTAACCAGGTTGCTCAGAGCTCCATCCAGCCTGGCCTCAAACACATCCAGTGATGGAATACCCACATCTTCCCTGGGCAGCTTGTTTTGGTGTCTCACTACCCTCACAGTGAAGAATTTCTTTCTTTACCTAATCTAAATTCTCACTCTTTTTGTTTAAAGACATTACCCTTCATCCTATCACTACATGCCCTTGTAAAAATCCCCTCCCCAGCTTTCCTGTAGGCCCCTTTTGGTACTGGAAGGCCACTATAAGGTCTTCCTGGAGCCTTCTCTTCTCCAGGCTGAACAATGCCAGCTCTCTTATAAGAAAGCTCTTCCATCCCTCTGATCATGTTTGTCATCCTCTTCTGGGCTCATTCCAACAGGTTCATGTCCTTCTTATGTTGGGGACTTCACAGCTGAACACAATACTCAGGTAGGGTCTCACCAGAGCAGAAAACAGGGGCAGAATCACCTCCCTCAACCTGCTGGCCTTGCTTCTTTTGATGCTGCCCAGGATACAATTTGCCTTCTGGGCTGAGAGTGCACATTGCCGGTTTATGTTGAGCTTCTTATCAATCAACACCCCCAAATCCTTCTCTGCAGAGCTGCTCTCAGTCAACTCATTGCTCAGCCTGTACTTGTGCTAGGGATTGCCCTGACCCATGTACAGGACCTTGCACTTGGCCTTGTTGAACTTCATGAGATTGGCATGGGCCCACCTCTCAAGACTGCCCAGGTCCCTCTGGATGGCACTTCTTCCCTCCACTGTGCTGGCCACATCACATAGCTTGGTGTCACCAGCAAACTTGCTGAGGGTGTCCTCAATCCATGTCAAGTCCATGTCACTGACAAAGATGTTAAACTGGTCCTAGTAGTGACCCCTGAGGAACACCATTCATCACTGGTCTTCTCTTGGACATCAAGCCCTTGACCACAATTTTGAGTGCAACCATCCAGTCAATTACTTATTGACCAAGGGGTCCATTCATCAAAACCACGTCTCTCCCAATTAGAGACAAGGCTATCATGTGGGACATTGTCAAATGCTTTGCACAAGTCTAGGTAGATGATGATGTCAGTTGCTCTTCCCTTATCCACCAAAGCTGTAATTGCATTGTAGATAGCCACCAAATTTATCAGGTACAATTTGCCTTTAGTGAAGCCATGTTGAGTGTCACCAATCACCTCCTTATTTTCCATGTGCTCTAGTATGTTTTCCAGGAGCATCTGCTCCATGATATTCCCAGGCACAATGGTGAAACTGACTAGCCTGGGTCTTCCTTTTTTCCCTTTTTGAAAATGCAGGTTGTATTGCCCTATTTCCAATCAGTGGGAATTTCATCAAATTGCCATGACCTTTCAAATATGATGGATAGTAGCTTAGACACTTCATTGTCTGGTTCCCTCATTACCTGCAACTGCATCTCATCAGGTTCCATGGACTTGTGCACCTTCAGGTTCTTTAAATAGTCTGGAAGATGATCTTCTGTTACAGTGGGCAGTTCATTCTTCTAGTCCCCGCCTTTGCCTTCTTCAACTTGGGCAGTGTGGCTGGAGCACTTGCCAGTGAAGACTGACACAAAAAACTCATTGAGTACCTTGGCCTTCTCCATATCCTGGGTAACCAGGTCTCTTCTTTCCTTCAGGAGAGGTCCCACATTTTTCCTGGCCTTTCTTTTATCACTGACATACCTCTAGAATTTTTTCTTGTTGCTCTTGACATCCCTGGCCAGATCTAGTTCTATCAAGGCTTTGGCTTCCCTAAACTGATCCCTGGCTGCTCAGGCAATTTCTCTATACTCTTACCAGGATACCTGTCCCTGTTTCCACCCTCTGTAGGCTTCCACCTTTAGGTGGACTATAACAGACCCCCACTGCAATGTCACCTATCCCTGCTCTATCTTTAATTCTGACCCATAAGTTCCTCATCTATTGCCAAGCAGAGCTTCATGCATTCCAGCTCGTCACTGACATAGAGAGCAACACCTGCTCCTTTTCTCCCCTGTCTGTCCTTCCTAAAGAGTCTGTACTGTCCATTCTAAGACTGCAGTCACAGGAGTCATCCCACCATGTCTCTATGATACCAACAAGAACATAGGCCTGCATGCATGGGCACTTCTCTTTTATTCCCCATGTTAGAGCGTTTGTATAGAGGCATTTAAGTTGGGCACCAATGAAGTTGATTTACCTGATGAAGCAACTGGAATCTCTTGGTTCTGCTCTTCAGGTGCTCTCCTGTTGACCTATGATACCTCTGTTGGTTCTGGACATCTATTTCTGGTAGGATAGGTGGGAAGGATCTAGGATCCCCTCCCCCTGCAACTTTAATTTAAAGCCCTCTTCCCCAGTTTGACAAGCCTATGACCAAAGATGCTTTGCTCTTCTCTGGCAGTTGAATCCCATCAGCAGCAGACTAGGTTTCTCGAAGCGAGTCCCATGTTCTGAGTAGCTGAACGTCTGGCCCTGTAACCAATTGTTATCTGTCACATTCAACTGGCCCTTTCAAACCGCTTCCCTTTGACCAGAAGGATTGATGAAAAAAGTACCTGCAATCCAGAGTTCCTTACCAGCACTCTCAGCACTCTGTAATCCTCAATTTTCCTCAGACTGCTCCTGGCTATATCGCTGGTGCCCACATGAAACAACAGTAGGTTCAGTGTACTGAAATGGTTTTCAGTATACAAATCTTCATAGTAAATTTCGATGAATCTATTAACCATATGTCAACACCAGCACAGAAGTATACAAACCCCGTTAAATTGGCTCACAGCACATTCTTAGTAGTGTCAACAGGAGTGAGCTGGCACAGCAAGAGGTAGATGGCAAATAGAAAGTTATTTTCAAGAAAGGATGTCATTGCAATTGCATTACCCTCTACAGCTGATCACAATGCTGTTGGACTTGGAGTGTTTTTATAGCCCCATTCAAATATCTGTAACAGCAATCTAAGATAAGGGAAGAAAAATATTCATAACCTATCTATATCAGGCCTGCCAGTTACACTGTTATTTTTAAGAGTTTCCACTTACACATTCAGCTAAATGGGACGCTGCAGACAGTAAAGTGTTACTGATGTAAATGAGGTGGCCATCCAGGCAGTAAGTAGCCATTATCTATTATTACTCACTAATAGAATTCAGTCTAAAAATGAAAAAAACCCTATCTTTAATTCTTCTAATTCTTTCACTTTCCCAGAACCTTTAGTAAAGACTGTATTTCTCATCTTTCTTGGAACAGTTTGGTGCAGTCCATCTCTGGATGTCAGAACAGCTCTCTAATTTTATTAAGTAAGAGAATGAGCTGCCAGATTCCCAAGGGACCCATAATTCACACCACAGTTTCCTGCAAGTTAACATGTGTTCACATCATCAAAATGTTACTAATGAAATTTGTGGGGCTGCTTGGAAAAAAAATGAAAACCAAGAAAAAAACTTGTCCTCGTTTGAGCTAGAACAAAAATAATTCTGTTCAGTGATCTTACTTTTCGATGAAGTCTCTGACTGCACTTTAAGTTAAAGGTGTATTTTTGATGACAGTGTCTGCTGTGATAACAGTGATAACAGTGCTTAGAGTTAGTACCAAGGACTGGTGTGCAGAAAGGCTCTAGTTTATACTTGCTCCTGTGCAGAACAAGGTCACTCCTAATTTTTGTGTGTGTTGTTGGGATGCTGTAAAGTAAGAGGTCACAGATGCAGAGAGGAACAGACAGAACAGGTGACCATAAACTGACCAGCAAGGTATTCTATTCCATATACAGCATATTCAGTATAAAGCAGAACCATCATGGGGGTCAAACTCTTTTCTTCAATGGCCAGTGTCCAAGGAGGACTCTGTCCATTGTTCTGCCTTTGATTCCAATCCATGTGCTCCTGAATCCATCTCCAGAATCCAGCTCCTGAACACAGCTCCCATCTGCTGCTGGGCCCAGTCAGGGACTTCCCGAGTGCCTGCTTCACAGCATCAGTGGTGACAGTTATGTAATTGACATCAAGAGGGTTGAGGGAGGTGGGGTGTTTGGTATTGGTTTTCTATAGATTTGTATGTATTTCCATTTTGGGGTTTGTTTTTTGTTTTTTTTTTTTTCATTAAAGCTGTTTAGCTTTCTTTTCCAATCTCTAAGTCTGTCTCCCTTATTCCCTTTCTCTTCCTCTTTGGGAAGGGAGTAGGGTTAATACAGAGCATCTGACATTCATCTAGTGGCCAGTCCAGCCCTAACCCTTAACAAAACTGCACAGACCAAGGCACCCATAATTTCAAGAAAAAAAAAAATTAGAAATACTGGTATTTGTAAAATGTGTATTAAGCCAGACAGTTATATTTCCATAGCTTTGGAGAGTCCCTTTCCCTCATTCATAGGACTATTTTCATCCATTAAAAAAGCAAATACAAAACTCCAAGCACTCTCCATTAATTTACCCTAAATTTACAAAGATATGTAGTTTAAATAATGATAATATTCACATTTTAAGTATTACTATTTAAACCAGAATTGAAATACTAAATATACAATAAAATAAAATTCATTATATATAGCATCTATTATAGGAAAACAATCCCTTCAAGACAGCTGGCTTCCTATAGCATCACTGCTTTATTTACTTTATAGTAAATTGTGATTACATTGAAACTCTTAGAATCATTACTGTTTAGACACCACTAGCATTCTTATTTTTCTGTGTCCCCTGAGAAATTCAGTGTCCAAAGTTTTCAATATTCAAAATTGAATTTTTTTAATTGGATTTGTGCTTCAAAAATACTAAATCCTATATAATGCTCTGTACTCAGAAGAAAAAAAAAAAAAGAATTTTTTGTCTAACCTGATGCCTAAATTTAAAGAGTCTTTTTTATTCTTGCTTTTAAAAGGATGAACAAGGAATCAAGAACCAACTCACTTCACAGGAGTGTTGTGAAAAGTAAAAAAATACCTTCAGTCTTAGATTGCCAAAATATATGTGGGGAAGACTATGCATCAAAGGGACTTAACAACTGGTTTTGTATCAGAACTGAGTTATGTGAAGAACATCTGTGGCCATTCCTTAAGCAATAAGGATACTAATTTAAAACTGCCTACCTTGCATAGCAAATAAAGAAGAAACTTTACTGCAAAATTAGTACGTGATCATGTAGATAAAAGCTTTTTATAATTTTAAGAAAAGTTAAGGTTATAGAAGTTACAGTTATTAAACATTCATGTGTGTCCCCACTGAAATTGTTTATAAGCCTCCATTATTCTAGAAAATAAAGATTTCTGGGTATTTTTCCAAAACATAACGTCCTGGAGTATACCAAATATCACAGAGGTCAGTGAAAACTTTTTTCATCACAGATCCTCAGAATGACTGAATTTTAAATCGGCCTGCTAAGCTGAAGTGGAAAAACATGATGATGTTTAGATACATTAAGAATGGTGTGTGGAGTCCTAAACATGGTGCCTCCATAAGCTAGATGCAAGGACTGTCATAGACCTTCAGAACACTTTTAACTCTAACCAGTTAAACTAGTAGCAAAATTTTTGAAGAAAAATAAAAAATCCAAACCAGAAGAGAGTCGAGATTTGAAGGTAAACAAACAAAAGATAAAAAAATCAGGTTTACTCTAATTTTTCTAATATCAGAGTAAGTTTCCACTGGCACCTTGATCACTTCCTACAGACATGTATCTGATCCACAAGGTCACAGATTTATTCTCTGTACATAGATTTAGGTCTTGGATTGCATTTCCACTCCTACCCATAAGATGCTTTCCATTTATTAATTTTTATATTTTGTGCCTTAGAAGGTCTCAGAAATCCCATTGAGATTCATAACTGTCCAAAGATTAACCATACTATATATATGGGGAAGTCAGTTTTCACAGTTCCTACATGATATTCTTAAATCTCACCATGTATTCAGAAATACAAATGTCTTGGCATTTCAAACACTACATCCTGCACTTGATTAAAAGATTAGTAAATGAATCTCTCATTGCAAGGGAAAAAGAGGGAAAGACAACAATTGTTTTCCTCTGATGTGATTAGGCAGTGGTTACATTTTAGTTTGAAACTTTCTGAATGTATCTGATTGCTGCCAATTCATCTGGTGTCCTATTTCCAGCTACAGTGGGGATTGGTGCTTCAGAAAAAAATAAAAAGACAAAGCACTTCAAGATTTATCTGGCATATGTCCTTGATTGCAGCTTGGGAGTCTTTCTGACCTCCACACAGGTCAGAGTCTTAATCCCTGAGACATATGATTTGATTTTCTTTACCATCTTCACTACATAGAGCTATGTGTTAACATTGTAGAATTAAAATGGAGGTTAATGTTCCACTACCAGTGTGTAACTGTAAAGGGGAAGCATGAAGTGAAATCCGAATGAGTTCATACATCATGCTGAGAAAGATTAGACATCCTCTAATCACCTTGAATAGCACTTCACTAAAAAAATATGAAATTCAAATTTGATACAGAGTAGAGCAATAATTTGCTCTATAAGAGCACAAGAATGTTCTTTGTATAGCACCACAAATATATTATATTATGATAGGCTAAAGCAAGTCTATTTTGCTTCTCTAAATATTGCTGGGAGAAGGCACTTTTTCTAGAAACTCTAATAAAACTACATTGTATTTTGCTCTAATGATTTCTCCCAAACCACAGTGCAGAAAGAACCTGGGATGCTGTGCTCTGTAAAATCTGCAGAAAGAAATTCTATTATCTTTGTCAGATTGAACCTTGCTGTTGATATAACTAAGTTTCTACCCTATTCAGCCTGAATTTAGTAGCAGGTCAATTTCATTAGTAGAAATGGGAAGGGCAATAATAAATAGCTGACACTATCTCCACTGGGACACATCAGTTACATCACACCTCACAGTGACAACCTTTCTAAATTCTACCTAAGGAGCAAAGATAAGACATTAGTATCTGGCATCTACCCAAATATATTATTTGGGCCTATGTAATCCACCTAAATTTCATCACCTGCTTTCAAATTTAGAATGTCAGATGCTGTCAAAAAAGTTTGAAATTATTACATTTTCTCACATAATTTATAAGCTGCATTAGTAAAGGTTAAAAATACACCAAAAACAAAGTGGTAAGGAGTGGAAGAATTATGTCATGGGAGATAAAAGCAGAAATGGCAAAAGCAGAAATGTTGCCTTTGAGTTCTCTGAAATTATGCCTTCAATACATTAAAAAAAAATCCCAACCAAACAGTAAAACTTGTCAATAACTACCAAGATAAGATGTTCAAATAAATCAAAAATCTGACATCAGCTCTCTCTAATGACAAGGATATAAAAAAAAAAACCCAACAAAAAGCAACAAAACCAAAAGATGATTTTTGATGTAGCCAAAGGGATATTTTGAAAAAATACCATCATATCCTCTCAGTTAAGAAAGTAACTGGAGTGAAACGCACTAGATAAAAATAATGACACGAGAAGCAGAGTTGACATTAAAATGTTCAAAACTTAACATCCAGAGGGAATTCATGATGTTCACTTTTCTGCTCAGTATGCTTGAAATTTGCAGTTGCCTACAGTTTTATCTTCTTGCAGCACTTACCTGAAAAGTGTGTGAAACTGTTTTGAGATTACAAGCTTCTGAAATGTTTGTTTAGATCCTCAAGTACATTATAAAACTACGTGTATTTCTGTACCAACTTCACTATCTCAAATTCTCAAAAAAAACGGAATTTACTATATGCAGACAGATTACAGGCTGGATTTCTGTCAATGAATATGTTTACAAGTCTGGAAAGTACAGACTGCAACATACTGGAAGGGGTCTTAAATAGATTTTGCCATTCAGCAATACAACAATTGCTCCAATATGAGAGAGATTTTCCTGTCTTTACTCTTGATCTCTAGTCCTGAACCAAGTGACTACATTTTTCTGCTTCCTGGTATACTTCTAACTCTGATTCTTATCACATCCTTTTTTCTGTTCTGTTCAGCAGTGTAGAGTTCAGCATAGAAGTCTTTTTATTAAATAAAAATACAGTGCAAGCTCCAGAACAGAAGAGAGTCTAATCTCTGGATGTAACAAGTTTCAA
The DNA here is from genome assembly GCA_027560015.1 of Chloroceryle amazona. Lineage (NCBI taxonomy): Eukaryota > Metazoa > Chordata > Aves > Coraciiformes > Cerylidae > Chloroceryle > Chloroceryle amazona. Next base: position 8,728 of record JANHFX010017224.1, read on the forward strand.
CACGTAATGAACTCTCCTCTTCCAAGGTATAAGCACTCACCTATGATGTGGCAATACTAAAGAATAAATCTGACTGTAGAGAAATAAAATCTTGCATCATGCAAGGAAAATTTACTTGCTGCTAATCAAGGTGGGATGTCTCCTGATGAAAGAACACCACAAACAGGCTTTAGGACTGAATTTCCTCTCATCTTGGCCTTTACACATGAGGTCTAGTCTCAGTACTCTTGTTACTGTATTTAACAGGAATCTTAGAGTCTAAGGGAGGGAAGTATAACCCTCAAGAGAATATAGAGGGGTAGAGGAGGACAATCACTTGATCAGGCTGGATATCTGATCCATAGGACTGCGTGGGACTCAGGAGCATCAAGAGCAAATACTGCTTTGAGGCTGCTATCATCTTTGAAAGATTGTACCTTTCTGGCACTACTACTGATACTGATGCTGCTACAAAAGGTAGTTTGTTTCTGGAGAGGGAAGGAAAAGGAGTGAGCACTAAGAGTTAAAACCAAGTCCAAAGATTTCCTGTGTGAGGTCAGACCAAGTATTTACTATCTCTCAAATGTGTTTCCTAGTGTCTACTGGTAGCACACCACCACTAGTCTTGATTGCCAGAAAGCATTGCCATAATACACAAATAAAGCACTGCAGAAAACAATCTTACTAACAACAAAAGTTAGCCTTTGTTCTGTAAAACAACCCTAATATAATCACAAAATGTTTCCTCAACACACCCCTGCTGCCAGGGCATTCAGAGAGCAGCAGCGCAGAAAGCAGTGGAACAAGAAAACAAGATGTGCACATATATGATGTTAACAGAAAGCTAAAGATTTCTTAACAAGTGGGCTAAGTCCCACAAGGAAACAGGAATAATATTCCTTACTTTTCCAGATATTTGGAAGTGCTGGAGGCTTAGCAATTAGGCACACTCACAATCACTTAGATGCTTCAAAATGTCTTTCATTACCTTTCAAATAAGCTCCCGCTTCCGAAGTTCTGACAGTAACTTTAAGATCTACAGTACTGACTTGATTACTGAACTTGGAGTTCAGTTACTGCTTCTCAGATGAGGAATGTAGTATACATTATTTAGTTAACACACAAACTACTGCATTAGAGATGGAACTGTGCTGCACATTAAGGTACTTCAGAGGGTTCAGTGCTCTTAAGTGAGATGGGCTCATGAGCAGAAGAATAAAATGCCAAAAATAGAAAGCATCAATACTGTTAAATTAGAAACAAACAGCAAGGGCTCAGGAAAAGAAAAAAAAAAAAAAATCCAACAAACTAAACACAAAAATAAAGACCTGCTGTTTTAATGCAGACACAGGAAATAAAAAAGCTTTTTAGAGAAAAAAAATGAACTTGACACCCATAAATACATTATGCATATCATCCACAGTGTTAAAGATCACATTAATGTGGTATATATATATTCAATTATTGCAAAGATCACATTCTTGAATACTGCATTATCATACAAAAGTGTCAGTATTATAGATTGGCTAGTTATTTCTACAGATTGTGAAACATTTCTCAAAAGTTGATACATTTTTGATTGCTATGTGATCTGACTGTGTGAAATGGTAAATATTTTAAACAGTTGTGTATAAAAGGAAAACTTTGAAGAATTAAAATACAGAAACGCTTATCAAGCATTCCTACAAAGGGATTTTAAGGGTCATCCATGTTTTACAGTGAAATGTACTTCCAAAACCAAAAGTGTTATTACCTGTATTTAGAAACATCCCATCTTACATGCCTGAGAATTAAGATAAAGGAAAAAATGATTTTATATTTTCCTGTGCTAAATATATATTTCCATACACCAGACTGTACATACAAATACTTCTGCCAGAACACATTAGGTCTAGTCATGTGTTAACTGATGACGTATTTAGGATCTTGATTCCATTTCTTTCAGTTCAGACAACTACAGAAGTTTCCTGTAAATATTATGATACTTAGTGGGTGAGGCAAAGGCTTTGGATGTTTTCTACCTGAACTTTAGTAAAGCCTTTGACAGCGTTTCCCACAGCATCCTCCTGGATAAACAGGCTACTTGTGACCTGAATGGGCATATTCTTCACTGGGTGAAAAATTGGCTGGATGGCTGAGCCCAAAGAGTGGTGGTGAATGGAATTAAAACTAGTTGGTGGCCAGTCACAAGTCGTGTTCCCCAGGGCTCAGTATTGAGGCCTGCTCTGTTTAAAATCTTTATCAATGATCTGGATGAGGGGGTCAAGGGCACCCTCAGTAAGTTGGCTCATAATACAAATCTTGATGAGAGCACAGATTTGCTTGAACGCTCTTCAGAGGGACCTGGACAGGTTAGATTGATGGGCTGAGGTCAATACTGTGAGATTCAAAAAGACAAAATGCTGGGGCCTGCACACAACAACTTCACACAACAGGCTTGGGGAGAAACAGCAGAAAAGAACCTGGGAGTGCTGTTTGACAGCTGATTGAACATGAGCCAACAGTGTGCCCAGGCCAGGAAGACCAAGAGCATCCTGGCTTGTATCAGAAATAGTGTGGCCAGCAGGACCAGGGATGTAATTATGCCCTGTGTACTTGCCATGGGTGAGGCCAGTACTGTGTTTGGTTTTGGGCCCCTCACTACAAGAAAGATATTATGGTGCTGGAGCTTGTCCAAAGAAGAGCAATGAAGTTGATGAAGGGTCTGGAGACCAAGTCTTGTGAGGAGTGTCTGAGGGAACTGGGATTGTTTAAGCTGGAGAACAGAAGGCTGAGGGGAGACCTTCTCACTCTCTACAACCATCTGAAATGAGGCTGTGGTGAGGTGGTGGTCAGTTTCTTCTCCCACATAGCAAGCAATAAGACAAGAGGAAACACCCTTAAGTTGTGCCAGGGGAGGTTTAGGGTGGACATCAGGTAAAAACTTCACTAAAAGGGTTGTTAAGCATTGGAAGAGGATGCCAAGGGAAGTGGTAGTCACCATCCCTGGATATATGTAAAAGACATGTAGATTAGATGCTTAGGGACATGGTTTAGCAGTGGACTTGGTAGAGTTAGGTTAATGGTTGGACTCAATGATCTTAAAGGCCTTTTCCCCCACAAAAAGTTCTGTGATAAAAAAGTATATATATTTTATATAAAAGAATCCATTCACCTTCTTTATCCAATGATATTGTGCCCTGTTAGCCTGTACCAATTATGTCAGTTAGCAATTTCACACTTTTGACAATAGGTTGATTATGAATCAGACACAACTTAGATTGCCTAAATTGCGATTGTGAAAATATTGAATAAAGTTCCAAACCTTAATAATTACACAAAACAGGTGATTCACAAGAAGGTACAAAGATCCTTTTTCTTAATGACTATAGTAAAGCAGAAGGGAGCACAATGTTGCTTACCTAAACTTGAGCAAGCATTTCAAAGTAGATTTCCACAGCAGCCTCATAGTCATGTCATAGAAATACAGACTGGATCGATGGATGGGCTACACAGCATAGGAAAGGCTTGCTGGACCATTAGCCAGTGACTCAGTCAAACCGGGAGTCAGGTTTTCCTCGGGGTCAATACTGGGGCATATGCTGTTTAATTCCTACATCAGTGACCTTAGCAAAGGGATGATATAAACCCTCCTCTCACGAGGTTTGTAGAGGTATCAAATTAGGGGAGCAATCAGTGGACTGGAGGGGAATTTTAGGAATGCCCCTTCCCCCCACAACTCACCCACTCCCCCCCCCCTTCAAGAAGCATGCCAGCTAAAAGCAGAGAGTTCAGAAAACATATCAAGGTGACTGAAGGTTGGAGTACCTGGCACAAGAACAGGCTAAAGCAATGTGGTTTGATTAGCTTCAGACACAGAAGCTTGAGAGGAAAAACATCTGCAGATTCCTATTACCTAATGAGGGCAGTTGGGAGTGCAAAAGTGGATTATAGAGAAGACAGAACTTAGCTCTTCCATGGGGAAAAACAGCAGAGGGAGAAAAAAAAAACAAACAGAAGAGGGAGGAAAAAAAACAAAAAACAAACAAAACAACCAATCACCCACCATAAATTTCAGCAACGGAAATTCCAATTCCAATTACATACAAGGGGAACAAAAAAATAAAACCTACCCCAAACAACTCCACTGAAGGAATGGGCAAACACTTGGTCGGATGTCAAGGGTTTTTGTGGAATTCACATTCTTAATGATACTCAGAAACCTGGCTGGATGGTGCCACTATTTAAGTTAGGTCCAAGTTCACAGTTTGTCCTGCCTAGAGGAGGAGGAAACTGAACCACCAGATATCCGTTCCAACCTAGTCCATTCAAACCTAATCCATTGTTTTACCCTATTGTGTTCCAACTTCCTAAGACTTACCTATTAGTTCTACTTTTATTTCAACCTCAGTCTGTGTAGATCAGAGGGTGTTTTGACTAGGTTCTTGACTTAAGTTCTATTCCATCACATATTTATCTTGAAAAGAAATAAGTTCTTTAAAAACTGAATTTTACTCATTGTTTTGGAAAATCAGGATGAACAAACTGAAATAAAATCATAATCTAAATGTTAAAGAGAATATTAAAAATCATATGAATTATGAACATGTGCAAAGCAAATATGAAAACCTTTAGACCAGCTGTTAACTAACATTTGAAAGCCAAATGAAGTGAGTTTGGAAAATAATGCACCAGATGGAAGAATATACATGTACCCAGGGAATAACTGTTTCTTTATCTGCCATTCTAGCTTACTCTCAGATACGCACATATCACCACCAAAGAAAACTGCTTTACTCTATGTAACATCTTGAAATAGTGTACTGTTCTTTGCATCCTGGTCAATTTTTCCTTCATTGTGAGAAAAAGTAGAAAAAGAAGAAAACACTAGGGGCATCTTTATTTAAAATATGAAATGTCTGCTTGTGACCAATGATTACATATCTTACATAATCACACATTTATATGGGGATCCTTATAAATGAAACTAACACTTATATATAGCTTCTTTTTAACATTAAAATTTTTCTACCTTTGGGATATTTTGGATGTGCAAAACTACACAGAAATTTATTTAGTTAGAAAGTATTTAGTATGTGTCAGAAAGCTTTGCCAGCACCTGGCAAATACAATCGGCATATGCCAAAAATGGTGCTGTCAAGCAATATATATAACTGGAACCTGATAAAGTTATACCAATATGAAATGTGCTAATAGACTTGTAGGAAATAAAGATTTTTCAAATGAGTTTGTTAACACCACAACAGGAGGATATTTTGGTTTTAGTTTTCTTAGAATGCCTAGGAAATTGACAAAGATATACTACTCTTCACACGGAAATTCATTTTCTGCATATGAAAACTATGTGTGGTCCTCAGTTGCTGCAAATCCATCTAGCTTGTGAAGTGATTTACAACACCTTAGGATACTGGATGACTTTTGCGTGCACTAAGTGCTTTAGAAAAAGCTTTTCCATATAGTTTAGCAAATACTGGCATGTACTAATAAATGCCACTCGTGCATATATTGTTTAATCCTAAATCAATCTCAAGACCCAATCAAATTATTCATCATTTGGCTTCTATTGCTATGAGGCAAAAAATTGCTTTCAGAGATATAAACTTCGTGATAAAAAATACAGAAAACAGAGTGTGATGCAGACATCAAATACTAATCTACTTTGTTTCAGCATTTTGTTAAACCAAGAATTAATTCCTTTGTTGTCAGTATTGGTTTTAATGTTGCAGTGAGATGAAATTAGAACCTAATGTATAGAGATAAAAAAGAAGATGTTTTCTCCTCCTTTTGTGTTATGACTGTAAAAATTCTGCATAATCACTGCAGCAAGTCATGAAAGAGGCAGAAAATGAATAAAACCTGCCGACTGCACAGAGGATAAAGTCGTTGCTGTTAATTTTCAGCTGTGGCTGCCTATGCTATTTACTGCACACTACACAAACAGATGATGTTCAGTTCAGATGCAGGCAGAAGATAAAGGCCTTTGAAGTCCAGATGTCTTAACACTGAGGAAAATATAAAAGTTGAATTTTAAAAAATGTTAATATTTTATTTCTGAAATATATTTTAATTTCTCACTCTCTAAGGCACTTTCCTTTTTCCTGTTTTCTTTAAAGCAACCATATGGTTGAAATCTGTGGAACGAGAGCTATTTGTATACTTCAATTCCCAGTCTCTACCATTTTGGGTATAAAATTTGACATTGTTTCTTAAGAATGAAACAGTCAATTACTCATACAAAAATACCATTGCTGAAACAAAGATAGAGAAGAGCCAGACAGTTACATTCATTTCTTCTCTCCTCAAAGAATTGAGTTCAAATCCTTGCTTAAGGAATAATGAAGGTTTACTTGCCAGAGCTATCTGTAACACACAGTTCAACAAGAGCTAGTACAGTAACAACGTGAAGCTGTAAGAAGCAGTTTTCTGAATTACTCAAAAATCCAGAGCAACTCTATCAGTAGTGCCCAAGTTATATACAACTAGCATAATAATCAGAGCAGTGCGAGACCCTCATGTAGCTGCAGTGCATGGGGAGCTAAAACTGATTTACACCATCTTTAAAATATACAGGCAGGTAGCAGGTTGAACTGGCTCATTCCTAGATTCAGAACTACCTGTGATTTGGAAACAAGCAACCTTCTTAGGAAATGTCATAGTTGTATTTGTGCCTTACTCCAGCCAATAGGTAAAGTACAACTTCACTGTTTCCTCACCAGGCAGGAAGATGGACTTCAGAGGAGCTTAGTCTTTATCTTGGTCTGACAGTTTTCCTAAACAATACATACCATTTGCACAACTATACAAAGTTAGCCTTAGGAAGGGAGAAAGGAGAGAAAAAATAATGTATCTATGACCACATCACACTTTGGACATGAGCTCCATCCCTCTAGAACTGTCATCTGTTTTAAACTTGCTTCACAGTCACACGGGTAGAGGTCAAATCTATCCACAGTTATACATGCTTAACACAAACTTCTAGGCACTACAGAGATGAAAACTTAGGTCTGTGATGGCCTTTCACATGAAAACAAGTGCTCACTTTCTGCAGCATGCATGACTGATGTGTGTCCGTTATCATATCTTCCATTACATGATAGTTGGTTTAATGTCACTCAGCAAATATAAGACAACATCAGTTATGCTTTCTTTTGGAATCACTTGATATTATATTTTGCAGAGTAGTATGGGACTTGCAGTCAACCAGACAGAGGAATCTAGTCTGATATAACAGGGGGATAGAGTCTAAAGCATATTGTACTGCTTTATTTCTGGTCCCAGGCTGCAGAAGTCAATCTAAACATAACCAGTACTACCAGCTGCTATTAGTGCTTTGCTATTGAGTCCTAAGCTCTCTGCTCTAGGGAAGAGAACTGGAAGAAGGGGGAAGGTGGATGTACATAAACACAAACTATTTCATACACACATTTGTTAAAAATAGTATCTTTTTCTGTTCATTCTCTCAGGATTTAGCAGAGTCCATGTGAAAAGTTTCTGGCCCCTGTGCCACCTGCCTATCTTCCTTAGATGAAGAAATGCCCAGAAGTCTCACTACAGACTTTCATCACAAGGAACAATATTTGTGAAAAATCTAATTATAAAGCAGCACAAAAGCTTCAAGGGGGATGTGATATTACCTTTTGAAACATCAGAGAATATGGTCCAAAGAGGTCAATATAATGTTATCTACGCCTCAGTGAAACACCACATTCCTTCTGGCAAGGTAATAAAAAAAAACAAAACAAAACAAAACAAGATATAAACCAAAACACCCTTCTCCCTCTAATTCTTCACATGCCACCTATTCCAAAACAAACAAACAAACAAACGACTGAGCAATAAAGAACTTAACACTACAGAATTTAATAGATGATATATTCAGGCTGGAGGGCCTCAGGAGGTCCCTATTCCAACCTCCCACCCAAAGCAGCGTCAGCTCTGAGGTCAGACTGGATTGCTCTGTGCTTTATACAGTCTCACCTTGTTACCCTTAAGGGATGGAGATTGCACGGCCCCTCGCACTCCTTGATTGTGGTCAGGGTGAAAATGTCTTTACAGACAGTCTGAATCTCTTGCATCATCCTGTGTCCATTGCAACTTTTTCCACATGACAAAAAGCTTGGTATCTGATATATTTTGCAGGAAATTAATGTACAAAAATCAGTCATTGTATAAAATACAATAATGTCTTTGAAATATGGCCTGAAACTTTGACTTTTTCTCCTTGTGAAGGAGCTTAAAGAAGTATCCAACCTTCTCTGTCCAATAAGTTTTAAGAAACTGCCACTGGGTTTTATAGTGTCTCCAACCCAGCAAGCATACTTTGAAAACATCAATTAAAGCCCTTTGGGAAAGGCAGACAGAGAAGCATCAAATGTTTGAAGACTCATTTTCCTGGTTTAAATATTAAACTTTTCTGAAATAAAAACACCTACAACTGTGGTGGTTTTGTGTCTGACAGGTTTTGCTAACAGGGCAGGGGAGTATTGGCATGGCTCCAGTAACAAGCTTCAAGAAGTTCCTCCAACCCCAAGTCAGACCTGCCTCTGGCCAAGGCTGAGCCAGTCAGTGCCTCTGTGATGACATAAGAGGAGAACACCTGTTGGACAAGTTCCTTTTGGGTGCTCTTCCGTTTCGCGAGGAGTGGTACTGGAGAGAAACACCGATGGGGACACTGAGGTCAGTGAGGAAGGAGTGGGGGAGGCACCCTGGAGCAGACATTCCCCTTCAGCCCATTGCAACATGGCAGGCTGAGACCTTGCAGCCCTTAGACATCGATGATGGAGAAAAATCGCATCTGTGGCCTGTGGAGGACCCCATGCCAGAGCAGGGGACCACCCCCAAAGAAATCCATGACACTGAGGGAAGCCCTCACAGAAGCAGCCCATCACTGGGTGGATTGTAGCCCTCAGAAGGGACCCATACTCATAGGAGAAGTTAGTGGAGAACAGTCTCCCATGGGAGGGATATCACATTGCTGCAGATGAGCAATGTGAGGAGTTTTCCCCTTGAGGAAGAAGGACCAACAGAGACATCATGGAACAGACAGGGACCAACCACAACCCTGAGTCCCTCTCCCACTGCACTGCTGAGGGAAGGAGGTGGCAGAGCTGGGCCCTGGAAGAAGGGAGGGTTGAGGACAAGGTGTATTTAAGATCAGGTTGTATTTATCACTGTCATACTCTGATTCAGTTGGTGAACTGGTGAAGTTTCTTTTTAAATTCAATAGATCTTTTTTCCCCCCAAGTTGAGTCTGTCTTTTGCCCTTGTGAACATAATTGGTGAGTGAGCCTTCCCTGTCATTCATCTCAGCTGTTAAGCCTGTTGCATTTTCTCCTTCCTGTTCCACTGGAGGGATTAGGAGTGAGCAGTGGCTGTGTGGTTGCCCTGTTGACATCGGGGTGGGCTCAAACTGTGACACAAGCACTTCAGTTTGGGGTCAGACCTGCTGCGGTTCCAAAGTACAGGAAGCTTTGGTAATGCACACGTTCTCAAGAGTATGCTTTTTTGGTTTAAACATTGAGTTCCATTCCACCATAAACAAAAACCATCAACAAACCTATACATGCTTTTGCTGCAGTCACTTGTTAGAACTGCTTCATACTTCCCTTTCTCAGCATAGCCATTTAGACACTTCATAAATATTAATTTACAGACTATCCAAATTTTCCTTTTTACATTAAAAAAAAATAAAAATAGAAGAGAACCAACTCACGTTCCCAGCTTCATACAGAAAATCTTCAGCAGAGCCAGAAATTAAATCTACATGCCTCTCTTTCCCAGGCAGGCTTGAGTACAACAGCTTATTTCTTTCCAGACCACTGTACTACTCAGTTGGCATGATCTTTTAGAGATCTGAGATTAAATGTAAACAAAGAGACAGGGTCAAGAAAGACATTCTCAGCTGTCAAACCTACAGGGAGACCAGAGCCTGTGCAACCCCAACAAATGATCAGTTACAAGGGAATATGGACTTCAGTTACCTTCTCTAGGTAATAGAAATTTCTGCTGAAAAAAAAAGAAATGTTAAGAATGAAACACCCATAAATGTAGTTTAGGTCCAGAGGGGAACTAAGCACCACATGGATGCTCACTCATCTCCCCCTGATGGGATGGGAAGAAGAACTGGGAGAAAAAGGTATAACCCTGTAGGTTGAGATAGGGAGAATTTAATAGAACACAAAGAGGGAAGAAGCAACAGTAATAACAATAATACTAATGAAATACTATATAAAATGAGTAATGTACAACACAGCTGCTCACCACCTGGAAAACAGCCACCTGACCTGGACAGCTGCACAGCTGAGCTGTGGGCCTTTCTCCCCAGCCAGCTCCCCTGTTATATAGTAAGCTTGATATCAGTATGGCATCAAATATTCCACTGGCTAGTTCAGTTGGCTATCCTGGCTGTGCCCCTTCACAGCTTCTTGTGAGCATTGACCCTATCCTAGCTGAAGCCAAGACAACTTTAAAACAAGTTCATCTAATAACTCCAAGATATACAATCTAACTGGGGTGTTGTTTTTTTGTTGTTTGTTTGGAGTTTCTGCAAGTTTGTTGTGTTTGTTTTGGTTTGGTTTGGTTTTTTTTGTTTGGTTGTTTTTTTTGTGTGTGTTTTTTTTGTTTGTTTTTTTGTTTTGTTTTGTTGTTGTTTTGTGTGTTTTTCTGTGTTTTTTGTTTGTTTGTTTCAGTTGGACAGACACTTCAAACTTGGAAGAATAGAAAATTAGGCAACAGCATTGACAAAATTAAATCAATGGCTGCATACCAAATAATCTCATTCCATGCTAAACTTTCTGCCAATATAAACAAATTAACATGGACATTTTATTACAGAGGTTGTTTTTTTAATTTTTAGAAGTTTTGCATATGAAGTTTTACTGCTGTTGTTCCTTAACTTTAATAGAAAAAAAACTGTTATAACCAGCCATTGAAATAAAAATGGACAATTGATAGAACAGTACAAACTAAGTTCAGTCATTATTGACATGGCGTTTTTCTTTGAAAAACATTCACATAAAAATTACTGGAGTTTGCCAGATGCTTTCACATTCTTTCAGCCTTTCACCCTCAAAGTGATTTTAATTCAGATATCTCTTCTTCATAGAAATATGCAGTTAAGGTTTGAATGCTTAGCAGATGTATTAGGGAGGAAAAACGCTTATTTGACATAACCTAAGTATTTTCTACCACAGACAAGAACACAGAATGAGCTGGTAATTTACCACAGTTCTACTGTTACCAAAGCCTGTTAGAGTGACATTACAGACCACATACTACTGCTCTTGGTAGACCCTGAACATGTTCACACAAGTGCCCTGTATCAGGGAGAGAGAAGCAAAAGTGGTCTCAGGAACTGTGAAAAGGAAGTTACACCATTTGTGAAAACAACACAACAACATCTGCTTCTTTTCATACACACCTTTCAGATACACAGGTAATTCTGTGAGGAAGCCTTGCAGGCTGGGAACAGAAACACATATGCAGTCTCCTGTTACTTACCTATTTTTTTATAATTTGATCTGGATCCTTCTTCTCACATCCCCAGGAGAAAGAAAAATAAAACAAAGGCTAAAACCAGAAGGATAAACTAGATGGGGATGGGGAATGGGGGTTGCAGTAATTTATCACACATCATCTCCACTGCTCCATCCTCCTCAGGGGAAGGACTTGTCACTCTCTTTCCTTGTGCCAGGTGTGAGGTCCCTCCTATGGCAGACAGTCCCCCATGAACATCTCCAAGGTGAGTCCTTCCCATGGGCTGTAGTTCTTCACAAACTGTTCCAGTGTGTGTACCTTCCACGTCCTGCCAGCAAACCTGCTGGGCTCCTTTCTTCAAGGCTCCTGAGAATAACCTGCTCCAGTGTGGGCATCCCATGGGGTCACAGCCTCCTTAAGGCACATCCAACTGCACCAAGAAGGGGTCCTCCACAGGCTGCAGGTGGATATCTGCTCCACCATTAACCACCACAAGCTTCAGGAAGACAACCTGACTCATCATGGGTTGTGTAGGAATCTCTGCTCCAGCACCTGGAGCATCTGCTCCCCCTCCTCTATCACTTACCTTGGTGTCTGCAAAGTTGCTTCTCTTGCAGTTTTCAAATCCCCTCTCCAGTTGCACCATTTTTTCCTCCTCCTCAGGTTATGTTATCACAGAGACACTACCACCATCACCAGTGGGCTCAGCCTTGGCCAGAGGTGGGTCTGTCTTGGAGCCAGCTGGCATTTGCTCTATCAGACAGCGAGGAGCTTCTAATGCTTCTCACAGAACCTCCCTTCATAACTCCTCTGCTATCAAAACATTGCCATGTAAACCAAATATATATTTTATCCAAATGTGGATCAAAGGTGAAACTTTGACAGAAAATACACTGTTAAGCCATCATCAATGTTAAATTTCAGCATACCTAAGTGTATTGATCCTGGCCACCTAACTTCTGGTCACCCTAAATAAATCTGAGGCATGAGACAAAATCATTTTCCACAGATGAAAGTTCAGAAGGGACAGCCTGACTGCAAAGCAGTCAATAAACATCATACCTATTACATGGCACAGACATATCCAATTATATTAAAGAATTTTGTTAGGAAGAAAAATGTTTACCTGTCCTCATTCAGAGACATCTATATAAAAGGAGGACCCAGACCTTTCATGCAAACAGATTTAGAGATCACATAAAATAAGCTGTCTGTTCTACATTTTTTTCCACACTTGAAGTATCTATTTTTCCCATTATATTTATTTTTTCATTCAGCACTCATATAATCAATTGCACACATTTCACACCATTTCCACACTAATTTGCTACATCTTTTTTTTTTTTTTTAATCACATCCTTTTTTCACTGCACCAAGTTATTAGATTAGATTCTCCTCAACTGATTTGATAAATGTCTAGTTTTTTATGGAGCCAATTCCTTCCACTGTTGTTCTTAGCTAATATCTGACGGTCAACAAAATTCCTCTGTACTTCAATTCAGAAATGCCACATTTTTATGTACTAGGAAAGTGTTTTAAAGCTTCTGAGATCTCAAAAAAAATCCCATGTTGCTTCATTCTAGAGAATAATGTGCAGCTTCAGAAAGCACAGACTGCAAAACTGAAGAACATCAGGAGCAGCTTTTTAGTAGACTTCAGATTTTCTTTAAATTGCTCTAGAATTATCTGTTAAAATAAAATCCCCCCCAACATATACAATAGCTTTCTCCAAAAAACGTAACTTCCAATAAAATAGCTTTTTTTTAAAAAAAATAATAAAATTCTCCATTATATACCAGCTTTCAGTATCCATTAACACAGAAAATGATTTCAAAACCCCTTCACATAATTGCAAATCTGCAAGTTTTTACTGGGCTATTTCAAGTAGTGTGGTACTTGCTTTCAGTGTTACAGTTGAATTTTCTCCCTTAACTGCTTTGCTATGCAGAGGAGCATTTTTTCAAAGGGAGGTGGAAGATTTGATCTAAATATGTGTATACATGTATATGCATATATATGTTGTCTTTTACAGTGATAACTTCACACTGAAACAGCCATCTCTGCACATTGTTTGGACAGTCTAGCATAAGGCTGAGTTACAGCTATTCACACTAGTGCTTTTTATAGATACAGAGTTTCTTGTGCCTCTATTCGCATTCTATGCCTCTTCATATAGTGTATATTTTAAACAATCAAATAAGTAGAAGATTAAGTTCCATTAAGAGACATGTAATTTCAGAATTTGTTGAAAGAACATTTCTGAAGATGCACATCCATGTAGGCAACACCTGATGACAGAAACAAAGTTGACGTATGTCAACAGCTAGAGACAACAAGCACAAGAGAGAAAATACAATTTTTGATGAAGAAGAAAAACACCATCACTGCTTCTGAAAACACACACTGGCAAATGGACTAAAAATGATTGCCTTAATTTAAACTGAGGTCATGCCTATCACTGCTAACAGAGCAAGAATGAACTAATTTGAGTCCAAAACATATATTAGTTTCACATACTTCCAAGTGTTTTCATGCACCTGATGAAGCTCTGTTAATCTGCAGAATAAGCTTCGACTTTTGGGCTGTGCACAAGTGCAACTGTCAGTGTACACAGCTTAGTTAAAAGTGCACAATCACAGTGGCTAAATCTCTATGTGCAAATAATTTTCGCTTTAATACAATGTCAACCTCTTATCCTAAGTGCTAATATTTTACTATTATTCAAAACTTCCTAGAATAAAAAATAGATCACCTCAGAAGAGGCCCAAGAACTATTCACTAAGCTGGAAAACTGCTGAAACATTTTTGCAATACATTTCTTTAATCAGAAACTTTTTCATCATTATTTCTATAATCTAAAAGCTTCAGCCACAATTTGTTGCTGCATTTTCACCTTGTTATGCGAAGGGGAATGATGTTCCAAAGCAAAGTACTGGAGACTCCTGGTCAATTTAAATACTGACTTTGAGTGTTTGGAATGCCCAAGCAAGAAATAGTTTAATTAGGATCTGACAATATAAAATTATGAGAAGGCCATTTTTTTCTTATTACTTTTGTGAAAGGCATCCAAGTAATTTTACAGCCCAAAAAGTAGAACAGAAATGGTTTGCTTGACAGTCCTACCTTTTTATTCATGTCTTTTTGGACAGAACTATTTACAGTTTTGACCCTAATCTTTAACTACTTAATCCAAAGATCAGATTATTCAGTTAATAAACCACTAAAATCATTAAACCACTTAGTCTTCCTAATGATGACTGTTGATGTGAACAATATCCTTTGTACAGCATGGATACTAGTCTTCTTTTTAACCATTACTTCTATGTAGCCTCATGATAGCCTCAAAAAGCACATACTTCATAAATTAGATGTCTAGAAGTGCAACAGGTTTGAGCTTCAGACTGGTGTATGGGTCCCTCAGACAAATAATATTCAAACACCTCTGTTAGAAGCATAGGAAGGGTTTCACAAAGCACAAATGATTTATGGGTTAGAGGATAGTTTTACAGGACTGAACTTAGTTTGTAAATCAACAGTATGTATAAAGTAATTTTCCAAAGCTTTACTTGCAGGACAAAAACACTTATATAATACAACCAAAAATAAACTTTCAAGATGTTCTGAATTATCTCCTAAATCAAGAGCAGACTCAATAAGAAAATATGCTTTATGAATTTGAAATCCTATGAAAGGAGCAGAACAGGGAAGGAAGAAAATTTAAACAAACTAGCAGAAGCTGTGTTTATTAAAAAGTTAGTTTCAATACAGCAGTCTGTGATTAATGCTAATTTACAACAAAAAGCTACAGAAACAAATTATTAAACAAGACAATTGACCCATTGTTTTTGGCATCTCTTTTCTGGTTTACTCTGCTCATTTTCATGTTACTGAAAGGCAATTAATATTCATGTCCAATTAACCCAAATTATGAACACCACAATGAGAATGAGAGCTAAAGCATACTTTCACAAAGTTTCAATCCCCTTTATAACACAGTATTAATGCACAGAAAACAATTCAATAATTAACACGCTAAAACAAACAACTTGTTAGTGTTGTGTCAAATGCATCACCTTTTAAAACCTAATCTGCCAGCTAAACGTTTTTTAAAAACTATACCAAAAAAAAATTACACCAACATTCAGTGGGATAAACCAAACAAAATAAATAAAGATTATTCAACAATGCATAAAGAAGTAATGTGTCATTAATGGCAACATTTAATTTTTTTAATTTTCCCTGGTTCAATTACAAGTCACTTCTTTCAGAAATACTTCCAGATATCTTTCAGAACAGAAGACAGTCATACACCTGGGCCCTTCTAAATCATCTGGGAACAAACCATCAAACCAAACACAAAAAATAAAATCATAGCACTCAAAACTCATTTAGCAGTGGTCAGAAGGTACAAGTTCATTTTTCAGAAAACTTTTGACATTTGAAAATTTGTCTACTCCAAATCAACCTAAAAAAGCAATTGAACGATTTTCTCTGTATGATTCCGCAAAAAGTTCCACTGCAACTTTTCCAAATTACTATGTTCTACTGTTGTAATGATAGCTTCAAAGCATTTCCACTGTGCAATATGCAACTCACAGTTTAATGTTTAATTATATTACCATTGTGCAGTACATAAAGATAAAATATTAATATTGCTTGACAATATTAGAAAAGTTATATATAAATATCCAGAAAATGTAAACTTATTTATAAGCATAATGTGTGCATATATGTACATATATCCATAAGTATCTCTCCATGTATTCACATAATTCCATAAAAATATGTTAATTTTGGCAACATGGCACTTCCTGATGAAAAATTGTTTTCGTTATTTTATTTTTAAGCACTCTTTTTAATATAATTTTGTAATTCAGATATTCATCTATCTCCCAAGTGTCTCCACACTGTCCACACAGCTTACATCGATATTCATCTCTTTCTCTAATGACAAGATTAGTTCCTTAAAGGCCTACAGTAGTTAGAGTCTCTTTTACAGGTAACTGGTTTTGCCATTAAGAGCCTCTTAGCCTTCTGTGTAATTGTAAAGAACAACTTATGGTCTAGTTCGTAACAGGGCACCCACTGTCAAAGCCCTAGAGAAGCATTTGGGGTGCTGCAGAAAGCATTATTAGCAAGATTGCCTGAAGTAGAAAGTTTGGAGGATGAAGACCTTCAACAAATGTTAATTTCCTATAACCTTGACTTAAAAACCTTACTGAAGAAAGCTTAAATTAATTCAAGCTGAAATCTCAATAAAGACATTTATATTTGTGACTGGACAAATAAAAGCAGGGAGGCTTTTGGTAGAAAGCAACACTAGGAAAAAAAAACATTCCAGAAATTTCTCTAACCCAGACAAAACCTTCAAAACCAAAGGTGGAGCAAATGTAAACACCTTTTGTACTAACAAACATCAATGAACAAAACCTCACTGTTTCCTAAAGGCAATACTCTATTATTTCTTCATTAATTTCCTGTTTCTTCTTCTGCTTGTCCTTTTCCACACAGTTCATCTTCTTCACTTTGCCCCCCTTTTCTTTCTTATTTCCCATTTTCTACCTCCTCTGAAATTCTTCTCCTGCATGAAGCCTTTCTTATATTAATCAACTCACTGATACTAGCTTTCTTGCTCTAACTATACAAATATAGAATATCCATTTAGGGGCTACTATAAGTGCAAATATGACAGAAGACAGTAAGTCCTTCACAAACTACTAATTAAAAAAACAAACCCACAACACTTCTGAGAGCATTGACATCCAAGATGTTCATGCTTACATTCAAACTTATGAACTCAAACTACAGGAAAATGGCTGAAGGTAGGAATGTTTTCCACTAGTGTCTCATTCTTGCATCTGTATCTGTCATTGGTTTTTGCAAACTCTCAATGACTTTTACTTCAGGATCTTATATATAGCTCCAGCTATCTCAAAATAATAATAAAAAAAGAAATCTAATTTTGAAGTTAAACTCCTGAAATTGTGCTATAAAAATAATTGCAAGAACACATAAATTTCAGTGCTACATAAGAATACCACTGGGATGTATTTTTTACTTATACTAACTGTCAGCTATGAGGAAACATTCTATGTTTTTCAGACATAGACTGAAAGTATGATTTTATACAGATACTAGGTATATATTTTGTGGGGGGTTTGTTGTTATTACTGTTATTAGATTACAGAATAAGCAATGATTTTGGATATTTACAATGTTCCAAATACCACTTTTATGAGTGTCACATACCTTCTCAGTACAGATTAAGGAAGCTACAGTCTAACATGAAATAGACTTCACCAAAAAACATCTCCACCATGGAAGCAGTGAATAAAGGATGATTGGCTTTCATTAAATTACAAACCAGTTACTAAGTACCTGATGTACAAAGGGCATGCCTTGCAGTCCCCCTAAAACTTGAGCATTGAAATAGTACTTCATAAATCTATGTGATTAAGCCAACATATAAAGAACATCTGAATGAAAAAAAATAACATTTGTAGCAGAAATAAATTTTTACATAGATGCTTAGACAGACTTTTCTGAAAAAGCTAAGGACAGCAAAAAAAAAAAGTTGTTACAGTTATTACCACCTCAGTTTATTAAGATGACATTTTAGTTAATAGACTTGAAATAAACATTATCTTGCATATAGAAATGAAATATTCTTTCTCTTTAAAAATCTGAAGTCTATTTCATACACTCAGATGTCTTGGATTACATTGCTAACATGCTAATTCTCATTAATTTAATATTTATTTACTTAACCCACTTCCCAAAAAGTCATGTCATAATTTCCAGAGACAACACCGCTTCAACATACTGCAGATGTATGCTGAAAAGATTGAAAACAGCATAAGTTAGGTCAGAACCCACAGTAGCAAAGGTACATAATTCCACTACATGAATATATAAAGCTCACAGCTTGAAGAAAGGATAGAATGCCACAAGAGCATGAGAAGGGTTCTCATAATCTGAGCCAAACACTGTTTGCTAACCTGAGTTAACTAATTTCTGAAAGCACATTCCATCTTGCACTATGAAATACCACCATTACTATAAGCCCTTAAGGCATGTCAATATAAAAAGGGAAAGAAACCTCAAGAGCTCAGTTTGCAAGGTGCCTACAAGCATATCTTGAAATCAGGCAAACTGCAAAGAATAGCCAAGGCAAATCCCTGAAAGTATTTGGAACAGTGATTTCCTTATAGGACTTCTTTATTTCCTCTAGGAAGAATGCTTTCATGTCAACAATCATATTAAAGATGCCCCTGCGCGCTGCTGGGCGGAGCTGAACACTATGACCTTTAAACACCCCTTCCAACCAAAATCTTTCTATGATTCTATATCCTTTTACTTGCAGTGAAGTTTTGTTTTCTACTTACCTAACATAGTTTATTATCAGTTGCCTTTCTAGTGGGGCTTTCTGAGATACTAAGTCTAAGATGGGAATGGTTACATTATTTATATGGTTACATGACCATTACTGCAGTTCATATAGATATTAACAAACCCAATGAAAACTTGCCTTATGTACCATTGTCTCAGCATAGCTGCAACGTAAAGGGAGAGCTGTCCACATGCTTAGAAAGACAGCAAGAACAAAATATTAGTATGGGGAAAGGATTTTGCTCCAGGTCAGCTGAATGGACCTTTCCCATAAGAGGGAAGACACCTAGTAAAACAGTCTGGAGTGGTTAACTGATGAATTTTCTCTTGATGCAGTGAATTTCAGCATCAACAGAACCTTATTTAAGGCTTCTGGAACAGCTTCAAAACTACTTTTCACTGTTCCAAATTCAACAGGTCTGAATTTAACTTCTGCTGTTGTTTTTTTTTTGTACAGCAAGTTTTGCTTGAAAAAGTTGTAATTGTTTCATACAGAAGCATTAAATCTGGTAAGGCAATCAATTATTTTCTTTAATAATATGCAATAAAACTTCCAGTTTTCCAATAGCTGATGTCAAAGGGACAGCAAAAAGTTTATCTGAAAGACAATAAATACTTCAGGAAGACTTGATTTCATTATATAACAACAAAAGACTTCTCTAGATCAAAAGGTCTACCAAAAGTAGGTAAGCAGTAAATACAAGCTCAGGAAGAGGTTCCTTCCCTCTCTGGTAACCATTGACACTAATATTGCTTTAGCATAGTAAGCAGAATATTTTAAACTACTTGTTCTCCTAAATTATGATATGCCTTCCCCCAGCAGAGGTACAGCTAGCATTAGTAATATTGTTCCCCATAAATACTAAATTCTGATTTCACAGTATTGGCCATAAATATTAGAAGCAGAAAAATAACCCCAAAACATGTGTTGAAAAAAACAAACAAACAAACAAATTTAATTCATTGTACAACAAAACCCAGAAGATTCCTTTACCCCAGCTACTGACATTGAGTGTGACACAATCTTAGGACTGGGAGGCTCTTTTACCCCTGTCTCATGGATGGGGCCGCTCTTGCTCTTTTTCCAGCTAACAGTAGGACTGGACACCTGTTCCAAAGAGAAAAGTTCAAATATACTCAAAATACTGACATAGACAGCTACAGAGTGCCTTTACCTACACCCACTTAAACACCAGCAGTATGTACTTAAAACCACAACAAAGTCTCTTTTCCCCTGCATCTAATTAAGGTTGAAGTCACTTTGTTAAAAAAATACACCCCCTCACTTTGTTGATTCACAAAAGTACCTATACTGATGACGTCTCTGTACTGGTTTTGGCTGGGGTAGAGTTAATAATTTTCATAGCAGCTTTTGGATTTGTGACCAGTGTTGACAACAAAGGGAAGTTTTAGTTACCGCTGAACAGTGCTTTACACAGCATCCAGGCCTTTTCTGTTTGTTATGTTGTTCCACTAGCAAGTAAGGCGGGGGTGCACAAGATGTTGGGAGGGGGCACATCTGGGACAGCTGACCTCAACCAAATAAAGAGATATTCCATATCATATGATGTCATGGTCTGCAATAAAAACTGCAGGTCTAGCTTCTCCAGTGCTAGACCTTACCACACACCCTCCAGTCCCTCCAGTTGCTGGCATTTAGACCATTTGGCACATCCACACAATATCTTACACAGAAGAACAGTTTAGAACAACATTTATTATGAAGATAGGATAGACTGAAGTACCAGGTGCTGGGAACTTTATCAGGCATATGTACTGACCAGTAGATGTTTACATGTGACTGGCCTCTGCTGTATCTTCTCTCCATTTTCTCCTGCTTGTATATCCTCCTCCTGCTGCACACCACCTTCATCTTTCCTTTTCTCCACTGTGGTCTTCTCCCAGACAACCAACCCACCCAGACTACATTTTCCCCACAGTGGTCCCTCCTTGGCTCCACCCCTGATCAAATGTGATATTTCTGACACTACTTCCTAGGTCACCTTGGTCTTCTGTGGCAATACTGGTAAAGTTACCTACTGCTCCCACAAAGTCCTATAATAATTCCCTCCACCTGCTTCCAAAAATCAGCTATTCCCTACATAAATGAAATAATTTTTGAGTTACATTCCTCATGATGGTACCCATGTAAATGTCTCACTGTGTTACGTAGTCTCGTGTCACATCCAGTATTTTCTCACAGTCCATTCACTTACCTAATCCTCAAGGCCGGTGCCCAGTCTTTTGCCTGCTTATCTTGGCAGCACATTTACATGCACACACATGCATTTCACTCTGTAAGCTGCTTTCAATCAACCTCCAAGGAAAGAGTTATGAACACAGCCACCCTCTGTGTTAGCAAGCAGGTGTTCTTTTACTCCTACAAGCTCCTTCATTGCTGCTGAAAATCTAGGATTCTAACAACAGGTATTCATACTCTTGGATGTAAGTTACAGTGGATTGCTGCAGTGACTGCTGAGAGATTAGAAAAGCTTTGTTAGATGAGCATGAAGAAGTATAAAAATTAAATACAAATTATTGCCTGCAAAGAGGAACAGTTGCCAGGGTACTGCTCTTCTGGCCTAAGGAGTTCTAGAAGTTGCTGCTGTGTTAGAAAATTAGCAATCTGATCCCAGCAATGAGCCACAGAGGAAAGGCTTTGTTTTTCATAAGGTCATGCTCCAGTATGCTAACAATAGACTAAAGCCTCAAGACAACGAATATAGTTGAGGATCCTTTTATATTGCCAAAACAGCATATGGAGACTTTAATGGAAGTGAAAGTTGCATTACTTTTTGATTAATATTGCTGCCAAAAATCACAAGTCTCTAGTCTGGCAAAAAATAGAGAAATCAATACATTTATCTCCTAAAGTTTATTAGACAGGAAAAAACACAACTAGAAGCAGCTTAATTAAGAAAAGCAGAATGAAACTCATGACCCAAAAAAGACAGCAATGCCTACAACACAAGGGCTTGCAAGAGCTTGTGTTGCTGTGTAGAGCCTGTATTATGTTCTGTACAATATGACATCTCTTGTCTTCTCCAAAAGTAAATATCCATTAATAGATTAGTAAACTTTGTCTCCATTAAAGCTTAGTGAGGTCACCTTATTCAGTATATGGAATTTATTAGTTTAGGCTGGAGTCCAGCTATGTCAAGTGCAGGACAGTCAGATGACTGAGTATCTATTGACTATGCTCCTGGAATCTCTACATGAAACTGAAACCCACAAGAGCAACTCAATTTCAATCCATACTAATGAAATCATAACTTATCCACTTAAACTGCAGATTCTGGAAGAACTCATCTGCTGGCAAACAGAGTAAGTTGGAGTAGATCACTCCTGGTTGCGGATAGGCCCTAGTAGCTAACGAGAATCTTTGTAATTTTTAATCCATTCCCAGATGGATAAAGGACTATGAATTGAGCTACTAATACCTGAGGACAGACAGGACCAATGGACTCCTTGTAAGGTTTTATTAAAACCAAGGTATTAGCAGCTTAGAAGAGTTTCAGAGCATGAAAAATATTGTGGAGATCCTTATCAGGAGAAATAGCTTCCCAGGAATGAGCTGTTATTTTACAGATGCAGATACAGAGATTTTAAAAAGTAGTAATAATTAAAAAAATACAACAGCCTCCAAATGGATGTTCTTACCCTCTCTTGTAAAAGCTTTTTAAAAAACATTAAGTGTAAAATAGTGATGAGAAATGGATACACATAATACTGATACACACATTTGGAACATGAATGTAGGGGAAAAAAATGAACTCAACACAATATTCTTTTGGGACTTCGAATCTGACCTTGTGTATCAAACTTTAAGTGTAAGAAGTTCTAATATAACTGAAGTTATAAGCTTCAGAACCCAGAAGTTATGAAAATGCCAAGAGACTCATACTACAGTAGCATCAGGCAGTGCTATAATCTGAGTTTCCCTGCGATTCAGAAATAACTGTAATTTCTTTTTCTTAATGACATTCTACTCCGATTACTTAAAGCTTACTTAGTAGATGCAATATAGCCAGATACACTAAAATATTAACCAAATAAATAGAATAATTTTATCACTTTAACCTTTTCTGAATCTAATTCCCCTTTTTTTAAACTAACAAAGTTTTCGCTTTCCCAGTGAAGCTTCATGTTTTCTTTAGCGGGTGTTATCTTTTTCTAAAGCCAGTCAGACTCCTTGACATCAAGAAATGGTGGATGTGTGCACATTCAAATGCTGACAATACAAATCAGTTGGAGAAGTGAGATGAGTTGGACTGTTACAGAAGGCAAGAAATCAGTGAAGGTTAGCCATTATTAGCATCAGTAATTAGGTCACAGTAGTAGACATGATTTGAAAAGTAGTTTTGTTTGAAAGCCTTTCCTTTCAGTTTATCTTGCTAACTCTGTAACAAATACACCAAGACAGATTCAAGTGAAACTGTCAATTCCTGCAGTGATGCCTTGCCAAAACTCGTTTGGTTTTCACCAGAACCACTGGGGTTGCATGTGACCATTCCTCACCTTTGGAATCAACCTTCAAGTGATCTGGAACCCCAAATGCTGCTGGGTGATTTACAGCTGATGCAAAGTTTCACAAAATATTTCTTCACCCATACAGAAAGTGTACTTTTCACAGAATCACAAAATTGTTGTGGTTAGAGAAAACCTCTAAGATCATTGCATCCAAATGTCAACCCAAAAAAACCCCAAAACAAAACACCAAACCAGAAAACCAGAAAACATCACCCCCCCCCCCATCAAAAAGAAACAAACAAAAAAAACCCCAACCAACCAACCTCAAAAACTTTACCATACCAATAAAACATGTCCTGAAGTGCCTCATCTATACAATGTTTGAATACCACCACGGATGATGACTCCCCCACCTCCCTGGACAGCCCACTCCAGCACCTGATTACTCTTTCAGTATAGAAATTCTTCCTGATATCCAGTCTAAACCTCCCCTGGTGCAACTTCAGGCCATTTCCTCTTGTCCTGTCATTATTTAATTGATAGAAGAGACTAACCCCAACCTCACTGCAACCTCCTTCCAGGCAGTTGTAGAGAGCGATAAGGTCTCCCCTTAGCATCTTCCAAACTAAGGAATCCCAAATCCCTCAGCCTATCCTGATAGGACTTGTTCTCCAAGAACTTTCTTTTTCTGTAACATTTCTTATCATGTTCACCTTCTTTGCACCTACATAGAGGTAGGTTCTTATGCAACAATAAGAAATAATAGTTTTGATTTAGTTTACACTATGGCTCAAATATCTTTTAAAACCAGATCTGTATCTCAGCCTTGCTAATATCGAAACAGAGGTTTCATTAATTTTGGATCATCTCTCTTGACCTCTGCAGATGCAGAAGTTTAGATTATGGTGTTCACCATATCTGCCAATTTTTTAATCAGCTTCCTCTGACATTAGAACAAATGTCAATTCACACAGGCCATTTTTCTTCCTGAGAACTCTTATACTAATCTGCAATGTTTAACATTTTGTTTCCTACTATTTGAAAAATTAAAATATTTGTTTCCTACAGTTCAGTGCTGCAGATTTTTGTTTGTTTGTCTGGCTGTTATTTTCCCCCTGTAGATCATGTCCCAACCCACATCCCTCAAGACAATGTAAGGTTTTGCAGCATATTAAATTAGTGACACAGAATGCAATTTAGAGGGTGCATCCATACTTTCCTTTAACCACAATTTAGCTGCTTGAATTCTTTCTAAGCAGTCTCAATTCCTCCAGTGTTGCCTGTCATAGGCGTGGCGACCTGGTTCAGAAAACGCACAGCTACCGCCCAATTACCGCGCAGTCCATCAGCACCTGACACCAACATGGTGGGGGGCAAAATGGCGTTTATTGGTGAGCGACACGGCACTTTATAACCCGGGTTTACAACGTCACTTCCGTCTGCTTGCATCATAACTAAGCGCTGTTAGCTATCAGGCTATAGGGAGCGGGGTTCTAGTTTTCCGTACATCGCGATATTCTTGCGATCGCCAGGCCCTAGCCAACAACACTCCAGATTTACTGGTACCAGAAAAAGAGGCAAAAGGTTGCTATTCAGAATAGTTGTAACTAACATCCCTTTGAAAAATATTCTTCTTTTGTAAGGAAAAGCAGATTAATCCTGCATAGTGTTGTACTATGTTCATCTTCCAAAAGGCAGCTAAATACAGGATGTCAAAGAGATGAGTACTATAACATTCATCTTTCTTTTTACCAGCCTGAACTACAAAGAGCTTCAAACCTGTTGATGTGGTCCAAAGAGGAAGTGGAAGTTGATAGGTATTTTTCCTTGACTACTGTTTTTATAGGCCTAAACACATTTGAATTCTGACCAAAAGTTCTAGTCAAAACATTATAGAATGACTGCTCATGAAAACTCAGCAATTAATTTATATTTTCCATCAAAACCACCACTTTCCAAATGCATTAGCTGACAGGTGCAAGATGCACTACTTCCCATGGCCAAATGCTGGTATAACACCTCTGCTGAAGATTGACATTTGGAGCCACCTCAGA
Organism: Chloroceryle amazona; assembly: GCA_027560015.1. Taxonomy (NCBI): domain Eukaryota; kingdom Metazoa; phylum Chordata; class Aves; order Coraciiformes; family Cerylidae; genus Chloroceryle; species Chloroceryle amazona. The sequence continues at coordinate 34,095 of JANHFX010017224.1, forward strand.
CTGTGGGACTGCAGTAAGGTGCACACCACAGACTGAAAAAACATGGATGAAGAAAATAATTTCATAGAATGAAAGGGGAACTAAAGAAAGTATCTGGCTGCATGGTGGCAGGAGCAAGCTTGCATTTAAAAGACTTGTTTTTAAAGTTTGTCTTTCCCATTTTGCTATTTCTCTAGCAAACACTCAAGCAAAAAATAATTTTTCCAGTTTCTTTGAATAAAAACTGGCTTAGTTTGAAGGTTTTTCACTCTTCTTTGGGAGACCACTGCAGATCTAGGTAAATCTGCTTCAAAGGGTTGCTTAAATTGGGATCCTGTTGCAGCCACTCAGCAGGGGGAAAGGGATAGCACCTATCCAGTAGGACTGTGCTTTAGAGCAGTCAGAAAAAATGCTGGACTTGGATGCTAAAGTGAAATAAGCTCTAAGACTCTTCCAGATCTTAAGGTCACTGACTAGTGTTTCAAGTCATGATTGCAAGAAGACAGCATCTCAACTTTCCCAGAGGCACAGTAGCTATTAACAGGAATAAAGAATGAAAGGAAACAGAGGAAACAGTAACAGCATTAACACAGCAACATTGGTGCTGAGAGGGTGATGCCATACAGAACCATTACACTTAGTTACTTATCATGCAGGCAGATTATTCTCATTTGTACCTGGCAACCCATATCTGGACATACAGGAACAAGAAAAAACAAGGTTTGAGACTGATACTGTCTAGAAACATGGCCTAGTTTACAACTCTGTCCAGAGTCAAGTATGACCACATCAAGGATGTGGTCATCACCACATGGGTGACCATGCGCAATACTGCCCTCGGAGTATGTTTATTATCACCAGTCTGATCTCTACCATGTGCCACAAAGTCCCTTTCTCACAAAGAAATTGCACATTTTATACTTCCTATTCAGAGAATTGTAAGACCTTGTTGATCCCTCATAGTCCATAACCTGTTTTAAAAATAAATAATCAGAAATGCAGAAGTTGCTAAGAAAATAGATGCAAGCTTGGCATCAGAAAAGTAATGTGTCACTTTCAGTGGTTTAATATATACACAAAGGACTAACATAAGCAGAAGCAGTCTGAGTCTCAGTTCAGAGTTCTAGTAGAAAGTACTAAAAGATTAGAATACTTTTAACAGATTGTATTAAAGAATTTACACATTAAAAATACGTCTTAACTGCATTGTATCACTAGAACATGTTATTTTTAGTCTCAGTTTTTATTTTGGTAAATATGGTCAACTGTTTCTTTTTCAGCTCCAGAGTGTTTCATAAGGAATTGCATAGCTGTCATTAAAGATTTTAGCTTTCTCTAGCTCCCGTTTCCTCTTTGTAAGGACACCATCAATTTTTTTTTCTGCGAACACTATTAAATATTAGGCATGACACCTTGAGGGATGGCACACACCATCCCTCTACATAAACTACATGGGTTATTGCCGAGGTGTAGGGTCAGGGCAGCCTGCTAGACCTATAACAGATGTGTCTGTTAATGCCCCTCCCTTCCCAAAGGGGAAGAGAAAGGGAATAATGGAGAGAGACTTAGTGATTAGAAAAGAAAGATAGAACAGCTTTCATGAAAATAATAACAATAAAAATATAATCTATACAAATATATACAAAACCAATATAAACAATCCCCTCTCCCCTGATGGCAAATATGTCACCATCAGCACTGATTGTGTGGCGCAGGCACTGGGGAAGTCCCTGGCTGCACTCTGTAGCAGACAGGAACTGGATTCGTGAGATGGATTCTGGAACTGGATTCAGGAAGACATGGATCTGGATGGAAGGCAGAACAGATGGATGAGCCTCCTTGGATGCTGACCATTGAAGAGAGCTTGACCCTCATAATTCCTTAGCTTTACACTTACTATGACACATATGGGATGGAATACCTTCACTGGTCAGTTTACGGTCATCTGTTCTGTCTGCTCATCCCTGCAGATACACCCTTTTATTTTCTGCACCCCCCAACATTGTACACAAGATCCAGCAGTGATCTTGATCTGCACACCAATCATTGGTACTAACTCTAAATATGGGGTGCTATCACTGCCAGCAGCAGACACTGCCTGTGAAAACAGGCTGCTAACTTCAGACAGCGCAGTTAAAAGAGACATGGCTGAAAAGTAAAATTCACTGAACAGAATTAGTTCTGTTCTCACCCAAACCAGGACAGTGATACTTAACTGACACTGTTAAGGTCTGTTCTTCCCTTTCCCAGATAACTAAATCTTCTAACCATGCCTAGTTTTATGATTTTCATTTTCCCTCAAGGCAAGGACATTCACTTCTTTTGATCTTAAAACCAAGTCAAACTCCCAGACTCAACCCTACACCTAATCTATTTTACACACACACAAAAACAAACAAACAAACCAAAACAAAAACCAAACAATTTTAGGAAAACTGATTTTATGAAAAAAATTGTGTAACACTATCAGAGATTAAAACAAAAAAAGAGTCCAGAACTGTGGAAATTACATTTTCTGAAAGAAATCAGATCAAACTGTTAACGGATGTGAAGGCGAGATTTCTCCCCATCACTTGTTTATTTTAACTACATTATCACAGTCACCATGCTCAGAAGACGCTGGGAATCATAAAATCGCCCGAGTTGGAAGGGACCTTAAAGACCATCTAGTTCCAACCCACCTGCCATGAGCAGGGACACCTCCCACTAGATCAGGTTGCTCAGAGCCTCATCCAGTCTGGTCTTAAACATTTCCAGGGATGAGGCATCGACAACTTCTCTGGGCAACCTATTCCAGTGTCTTACCACCACCATAGTAAAGGACTTCTTCCTAATGTCAAATCTAGTTTAAAACCACTGCCTCTTGTCCTATCACCACATGCCCTTATAAAAAGCCCCTCCCCAGCTTTCCTGTAGGTCCCCTTAAGGTACCGGAAGGCTGCTATAATGTCTCCCCAGAGCCTTCTCTAGGTTGAACAGCCCCCCTCCCTCAGCCTCCCCCAGCCTGTCATGAATGATAGCATCCACAACTAAAAAGGAAGTAAATATATAATATATATATAATCTCATCATTGCTTTTATACTCACATATCAGTGAAGCAAACAAACAAACAAACAAAACCCACCGCATGCTATTTCTTAGTCTGAAATACACAAGTGCTAAGACTTAAACACACACATACTGTTTCTATTGTTATATGTTTATATAGTGACAATTTGGGCCATTTAAAAAAGAACATACTGTTCAATAAATCAAAAACACCAATTAACAGATGCTTTCAGGGAACTGTAAGTCACTGTAGGTTGACTGGAGTCAAAAAGAACATGTGGATCCATGTTCATTGCAAAGAGTGATTTTACTTAATGAGAAGCTTCATTGGAAGTACCAGTGGAGCTCATTGAAAATACAGAAACCTTCCTCTTAAAGCTGGAGAAGGAAAATCAAGTGTAAAGAATTCTGTGAAACTGTGAAGGAGGACATTTCAGGGACAAACACAGAGCAATACGGACTACCTGCCTACTATCTGGGTCTAGCTGAAGAGAAACAGGCAGTGAAAAATTATAGGAGGCCTGAGTTAAAGGGACAGTGTAAGATGTGGCTTCTCAAGGCACAAAGATGTGAATTTTACCTTCAAGAGTATTCAGGAGTCCAGAATAAAATAAGTGTGTTTAGTCATCCAGCTCATAACTGAGTACTCTTGAATGAACACACCACAGCAAGAAGTATAAAAGAACCTCACAGAATAAAAACATTAAGATAATTTCACTACAAGAGTTTTGAAAAACTGATAATGCATCACATGCCATGATACAGTTTTCTGACTCTTTTGGGAAAATGGTTGTTCTTTTAAGAATAGGTAGTTCTTTTTCACTAATCACATCCTGCAGTTATTCTCTGTACAGTATGCAAGCCAGAACTGTAAAAAGCTTTTCACACCTTTTGCTTCGGTAGCTTTTTGGAATTTATGCTGTACTATCTCCAGCAGCCAGCTGTGCTCACATTGGATATCCTCAGTTAAGCAGGATCAGACTTTGGCAGTGCTATTATTAGCTGTAAGCATTTGTTTATTTCCTTAGTGCCAATTATGCCCTGTTGGGACTGCCAACTGCACACAGTGATTCACAAGGTAGATTTAATAAATAAGCTTGTATCAATCACAAATATTCCATCAAGATGTGAGAAACTACTGTATTTAAGTTATTCTTATTTTTCAAAATGTTACAGTTAACTTCTGGACATGAGGAATCTTACTTTTCAGACATGTGAGCCTCCAATCAGCTTTCAGATTAGCTGTAGATGTCTGGAATAATTATTGAAATGTAGTTCCTAAATTTCACCAAATAATTCCTCATTTAAAAATCAAAGGAGTATTCCTGCTTCTTGTCCAGCATGAATAAGTCTTTTAGGTTAGTGATTCAGAACCTGACACAAAAATACTTTTTAAATTCATACCTACAAGACTAAATTTCTAGCTGCAATATTGGGAGGTTTGCCTTCATGAAGCTCTGTCATGTAGACAGCTGGACCTGTCTGAAAGCTGAATTTAGCCGAGAAACAAGCACAAAAATCTATATAATACTTGAACAAGCCTGGTGATCTGGATAGGAATAAGAACTCTGACAAATCACTGTACACCACTAACAGCATCAAATATTAAATGTAAATGCAATCTCAAAGACTTGCAGTCTTCACTTCATAGAAGAGTAGAAGTACTAAGACAGCACTGAAAGAGCTTCTGATAATTCCATAAAAGGAAACTTTGGAGAAAAATAATAATAATAATAATAATAATAAAAGACTGGTTGATCTTGAAGCTGATTGAGTGCTTAAATAGTACTGAAACTTGTCTTTTCACCACAAAACCATAGCTTGCTCAAAAGGACAGGATGCTCACTGTGCTAATCACAGTTGATAAAGGGCATTTTAATTGTCAGACATTAAAGATTTGTTAAGCATATTATGACTTCATTCAACTATCTGGCAACAGCCAGATGTTAGAAAATATCTCAACATCTGAGTTTTTCTTCCCGAGACCAGCAGCACAGAGCCTGAGATTTTCTTAGTCCCTGTATTTTAGCATTACATTTCTGTAAAAACTGTTTAAAAATCCAGATACTAAGTTTGTAATTTAGGCAAATCCCATTTACTAAGGAAAAAAAAAACAAAACAAAACAAAACAAAAAAAACCCAAACAAATAAACAAAAACAAAAACAAAACAAAACACACAAAAAAAAACCAAAAAACAACCAAACAAAAAACAACCAAACTGAACCACACCACAACTTAGAAGTTTTGAGACTCTATGAGGAAACCTCTTAATTATCATTCAAGAGATGGATATGGTCAAAGCAATGGAGGGTGGCACACTAGATAACTGCTAAAAGTTCAGGCTCACTTCCAAAGAAAGAGTTTTGCTGTGAGTGTACAAATCTATCATGCCATTTCCTATCATAAGCAAAGTATAGACCTTGATCACAGCAATCAGAATGACAATTCTGAACCAATAGAGAGATAATTAGGTGACTAATTACTACTAATAATCTGTGTCAAAATTCTTTCCTTCTACTAGAAAAAAAAAAAAACAAAATAACAACCAAACCTAAAAAACCCAAACCAAAACCACTTTAAGCCCGAACACACTCTACATGCCATGAACCATGTGGCAGCACCATGGTTTTCCAGTTGGAGAGCTCTGGTTTCATAACCCCCATTCAAAAGCATTGAAACAAATAAGAATCTAGTAAGGAAAAAACCAAGCAACCAATGTTCTCTGAGGTACTGTCAAAAATAAGTGGTCAGTAATGAAAGGAACAATATGGAACTTAAAGGTTCCTATGTTGCGTCTAAATCTGTATCATGTTTTCCCCTCAATTTAAAGAAAATAAATGTAAAATGCTTAAAAAAAAGCTCATACTGTCACCCTCAAAAAAAAAAAAAACAACGCTAAATCTTTTTTCTCACTTTGTTTACATTTATATACATCCAGGAAATTGAAAGCTCTAAAAAATTTCTATTTTGGGGAGATTATCTGTTTCATAAAATATCATCTGCAATGGATATTTATTCAATCCTTTTATAAGAAGAGATTTGGCAGCTGAATATTATGTATGACAGACTTCTTTCACACCATCTGTTATCTGTAGCAACTCAGAAAGCATTTCTGCATTGCTTTTCATGCAGGAGGACTATGGGTACAGTACAGAACACTTAAAAATATTTGCTATTTGTTTGAGGAGAAATAGTGACAGTGGCCATTCAGTTCTGGGGCTTCAATTCTTTGTTCTTTCACAGATCCTGCTCAGTAGTGCACTAGCTCACAGCAAGTCATAATCTTTAAAGGTTACAGAAGAGGTAAATAAATTTTTTAGTCTCTATTCACTATTGATACAACCCAATTGTCTTTCATGTGAGCTTCATTTACACAGAAAGAAAACTAAGCTTAAGGGAGGCATTGCTTTAACTTCAGTTGGCCACATGAAACAGTTTCTTCAGCTATTAACTTCTGTTGTCATCTGTTAACATGAACATTCACTGAAACCAAAATTTTACTTCACAGTATGGGTACCATTGCTGGACTGGCATTCACTTGATACAGATTTTGAGTGACAATATAAGTAAAACTATAAAACAGAAAAAAATGCAAAAAATAGGTGAATATTATTGTGGGGTTGTTTTAGACACCTGAAGATAGATGTTATTGCTCAGTTACATGCTCCAGGAATTTCAACATCTGTTTCTTTCAGTGACCACAGACACAAGTTTGAGGTGAAGAAATGCTTTGGAAACAGATTTACCATTGCACTTTCATCCTTGCCATGGCACAAAACTACTGTGCAACTGAATGTGCTGTAGCACTTGAAAGGAGCTAGAACATAAGACTGATGCTGTTTTCACATAAGTCAGAGTGAGAACGTCACATTTACTGAAGCAAAAGACGCAACTAAGGAAGGAAAGGAAAAATTTCAAAATCACTGACCTCACTCATGATCCACCTGAACAAATTCATGTGGAAGATAAAGTTTAACACTGATAAATTCCCTTTTTTAAATTGACTAAAGCCACAGAGAATTTCTAGAAGCATGGGAAATAAGAAAGCATTATCAGAAAAAAAAAAAAAAAAAAAAAGCACCAATGGAGGCATCCTATCTTTTCTGTGAACATTGTAACTGAACTGAAGCCCTTCCACAGCCCTTCCAGTGTTCCATCTCTGAAAAACAGCCAATGGTTCCATCTCTGAAAACCAAAAGCCAGGTGGCTTTCTGTCATTCATACAGATATATTCACCATCTATTTAATTCACCTATATTTAATAACTGTGGTAAACCATACTTGTTTAGTTGGTTTTTTCTTCATATGTTTCCAGTTACTCTGTACAATTACTAACTGCTATTACTGTCTATCTTATGAGTAGGAAGTTTGCAGCAGTAACATCAATTTGTGCAACTGAACACATATCTTGTCCAGCGGTACTAACAAGGCAGCACTCAAAACCAAATGGCACAGGTGCTTGACCATGCTTCTCCTCTAAAGATCAGAATGGATCATGCTGCTAGCTGACTCTCTCTCTATACAGATATATATAGATATAGGTGGCCTTAGAAACCAAATTTATCCAGCAGCTAGCCCCAGATACTCTGGTCTCCCCACTTGCTAGTACCTGGCTGTAGAAGCCCTCAGATTTTGCAGACAGTCCTCTTGCAGATACTCAGACCTTCCTCATATATACACTTCCCTTACCCTGCAATAATTGTCCCAGAACTATCGTCTCAGAAGCTGACTGTCAGACAGTATGTCCCAGAAGTTGAAAGAACCACCTGGCCGAACACATGGCTAACTCTCAGACTGCTGGTCTCTCCACTGTTGGGCCCCCAAACACACCATTTCTCCAGTACCTCACTGCCAGATCTATTGAAGCTAATTTAGCTTGAAATTAGCTGGTGAAGTACACAAACATGCAGCACTGAAGCCCCCCTGGGAAACATTCACACTCTTTCCAGTTAGTGGCATTTATACCTCAACACACAAACACCAGGCAGGACTCTCACTGAGGAAAACAGGAATAGCACTTAACATGCAGATATGACAGACTCTGGTGATCAGATGCAGTGCTTAGCCAAATTTATTGACCAGATGTCTATTTACACTGAGCTCCTTTCTCCCTCCTGCCCTGCCTCCTCTTGTCTCTCCATTTTGCCATGCTTGTTCCCTCAATTCACCCTGATTCTTCCCCTTCTCCACATTTGGTCCTTCTCTAAATACCTTGTATTAAGTCTCTCTCAATCCCACTATCCCCTTCAAACTTTCTACAATATTTATTACACAAACCCAAAGTGACCTTTCTTCTGTATCCCAACACGAGTCCCATATCCCTTTAGGCAGTTAAACACCCTTCAATCTTCAAGACATTCTGGGATCAATTCTTCTCCTTCCCCCCGTGACACATCTTAGTGGGTTTCACACCCAGGACAATAGGCTAGCTCTCCTTTGAGAGCCCTACAAGTAGCTCTGTTCACACCCATTAAGATAAACAGTAAGTGGAGGAATGCTGTATTTGCATTTTTGGTGATTAGCCTTTAATCATATTACCTAATAATTACTATCTTTTATCCCTCTAGAAATCAAGTTGGTTAAACTGTGTTCTTCTTTCTAAGACTGACAGCAAATTAGTTGGTTTATATTTCCTTTTTTTTTTTTCCTCTTCAGATTCATGGCTTATTTATTCTTAACACTGATGATCTCATTTGATTTATAACTACACAATGTTGCTCAATATTAGATCTCTTCTAAATCTAACCTTTCTATTATTCAATTCAAAGTCCTTAGGTTGTTTTTATATCACCTGGTCCTTCTAAGTGAGACTTTGAATGCATAATTCCAACTGCGTCCATCCCTAGAGCTTGACAATAAAGTAATGAGAAATTCAGCAGGCACTCCCAGAACAATCTAGCTTCCTTGTCTTTTGAGCTCTTTATAAGCTAAAAAAATAAACTAGTTTCATAACAATTCAGAGAACTTTAAACAATACAACACTAAAGAGAAGTAGATTTCCAATATGCAGATTAAGAGAGACAAGTTCACACTTTGAAAACAATGTAAATACTATGGACAAATTCTGTGACACTTGTATAAAAGAGATACATGAATAGCAGCTTCAGAATTTAATTAAAAATACAATGTTTTCTCATGAAAAGCAATCTACGGGTTCCTTTTGCAGGTATGTTTCTCTTGCAACTTGAAAGTTGCAACTTGAAAGTTGCAAGAGACTACAGGTCAGCAGTACATTCTTAGAAAGTCTTATGAAGAAGAAGAAAACAGGTATTACAATTATAAGAGGTTCTATCATGCTGCAGAGATGCCTGTAACTAAAGTTTCTTTTGAAGAGCTAAGAAAAAAACAAATTATATTACAAGCATTGCTTCAAGAAGGATTTTCTTTTAACAACACTATTTTACCCCCATGTGGATTCTGACCTACAAATACTATCAGTTTTGGGCTGTCTATTGCCTTAGAAATACATAGTCTTTTTTGTATGAGATTTTATATCCCACAGCAGTATATCTATTTTGTCTTCATTGTCCAGCTCCCTATTTTTGTGCGCAGTGAAATTTCAATTATTTCTCTGGCCTTGACTAGCTTGCAAATTGAACTAAAGTCTGCCTTTTTATTATCTGTATAGGAAGCCAAGATTACAATACAACTGGTCTTAATTTTGACCAGATATATCTCACTCCATTATTCAGTAAGAATGAGGAAGCTTTTTATTCTCTCTGCATCCAAGCTGTCATACTCATTTAGTCTCACAGCTGCTCCTACTAATTTTCTTAAGATGGTCACTTGTAAATAGCATTGTCAGTTTCAGACAGGTTTCTTCTGTGATTCTTCAGCTCTTCTGTTATTTAAACAAAACCCAAACCATACACACACAAGTGATATAACATGAAAATTAAAGCCTTATTCCTTCTCTGTGTAGAGATAAAAAAAAGAAAAGAGAAAAGAAAAGAGAAAAGAAAAGAGAAAAGAAAAGAGAAAAGAAAAGAGAAAAGAGAGAGAAAAGAAAAGAGAAAAGAGAGAGGAAAGAGAGAGGAAAGAGAGAGGAAAGAGAGAGGAAAGAGAGAGGAAAGAGAGAGGAAAGAGAGAGGAAAGAGAGAGG
>JANHFX010017226.1:0-16207 GCA_027560015.1 Chloroceryle amazona
CAGCACCCCCCAAGCATTCACAACCAGTTCATTAAGCCTGTGAGGATCACCTGCTCTCAGCCTTACCTTTCCCTTTCCCTCTTTCCCTTTCCCTTTCCCTTTCCCTTCCCCTTCCCCTTCCCCTTCCTTTCCTCCCTTCCTACTCCTTTCCTCCCTCCCTTCCTACCCTCCTTCCAGTGCAGGTTAGCTGCTGCCTGTTGCAGTAGTAAAACAGTAAGGTAGATAAAGTTGCACCGTCAGCCAAAGGAGCTGTGCCCATCACCTCAACAGGCTGTCAGAAAAGGGAGTTTCTTTCCTATGCATCCGTGGAAATAGACCCCATGATGTACTCTTTACACACACATATTTCTGTAATTTCAAATGGTAGGCAAGAAATGATAGTCATTGTATAACACAACTAAGACTTTATCAAGATCATGGAAATTCTGAGTAAGACACAAAAAAGAACAAGACTAGGTTTGGAGTAGTATACCAAGGTTTGTGAAATGAAATTGATTTCCATTCAAATCAGGTCTTTTACTCTTCTTGAAAATGTCAAGGTGTCAGCCTTGGCCATTACCAGACTCTGATTTATAGTTGAGACAAAGCAATAATACTCAGGTGACTGTCTGGAACTGTACTGCTGTGTCTGGAAAGGCTACAGACAGCCATCTCCTTTCTTAACCAACTTGCATTGCTTATCTAAGATCAGTCTTCACACACCCCTCCTCCCTAAATCCTTGATAGAAAAATGATATAACATATAGAGTTGAAGATTTACTGAGATCAGACAAATAAGCCTTGTGAAGGGGGTAGGTTACAGAACTTTGGAGAAACACATTAAAAATAATCCTTTAGTTAGCTATATCCTAGCTATTTGGATGAATACCTGCAAAATGTGTGACTGATTGCTTGGTTTCAACACATGGGTATGTTTTAATCCATCTGTAGGATCTATTTCTGTAACTCGAGTGCACTAAAAGCACACAAAATTCTGAAACCAAATAAGTTTTCAAATAGTAAGAATACATCTGCTGTCATTTCCCTTTGAAATTAAACACAATTCATTCAATAAATAGATTAATGGAAGTTAAAAATTACCTGGCTAATATTCAGTTAAACACTGATGAGCTAATTCTATTATTTCTCCAATTGACATGAAGTTTTGCTTGAATAAAGTCAACAGAAGCACTTAACAGTTTAGGTGCTAAACTCTTACTAATTTTAGCTGAAATTAGACACTTTCAAGTAGCTTAGACAAGCTTTTCTCAAATCTACTTCTCTCTTTAGTCCTTCAGCTGTATTTGTGGTCTCAGTATAGTGAAGTAAAGGAGAAAATAAATAAAATATTTGAGAAAGTCAAACAAAAGAAAATGGGAATTACTAGCACAACTAATAATACCATTTCTGACATCATATGACTTGTTCTGGTACTAGCATTTGCAGAGGATATTGACAAAATAGGAAGGTTTCACCTAAGAGTAAGCAACATCATCAGGTCTTCCCCCAAACTTACCTTATAGTAAAACAATGAAAACAATCTGATTACTTTTCAATGAAAATGTTAAGAGGCAAAAGCAAATGACCTTTAAAATTATCAGGAAAAGTTTCACTAGCCAATGCTAAACAAATTCCAACTAGAAATAAAGTCTGTGTTTTTAATAGTGATGTAAAAGACTATTAGGACACTGTTCCTGGGGTTATTATGGATTCTCTGCCATCCCAAATCCTAAATATACACGCTAACCAAACATAAATTGTTGGTGGGAGTTGCTTGGTGAATGCTTTGGCATGTTTTATGGAGGAAGTCAGACTAGATGATCGAGTTTGCGTTGGCAGCGGACGTGGTATTTCTGCTGTGTGTGGGAGACACAAGGGAGGATAGCAAGGGAGGAGGTAAAGGGTTTGGAAAAGGAGGGAAGGAAAGAAGGAGATGTCTGGCTCTCTTTCTTGCTTAGCATATGCAGGGTGCATACCTTCTTGTGGTACCATGTTTCTTGGTTCTTTGAACTACTGGTGGTACTTAGAATCAGAGAGGGTATAGGATGGCATTCAGCCACAGGTTTTACTACAAGGCATCTGCACATCATCTCAGAAGACTACTGCAGATACTAAGGTCTATTGTCACTTCATAATATGAGCTGGATCCCAGAAGGATTTTTTGGCTATAGTAAAATCATACAGAATTAGTAATATCATGGTAAAATCATGGTAAAAATCACACCTCAGATTGCTTCTATAGAAACATGCTGACCCCAGTGACTCACTGTGGAGCTGCTCCTTAGCATGTTTTTTTTTTTACTAGCTATTGCAGAAGATCATTAGGACATTTAATATAAATAATCTGTAAAAGAATTAAATGTGGATGTCAAAATAAAGTTGAAGTGTCTCAATGGAGTTTAGACAAATATTGGGGTGTGAGATCCCATAGCTTATTCAGATATGCTCCTCTCTCTTCCAAGCCACAGCAGTAAATTATTGTGAACAAAAATGTAAAGAACAAAAAGAAATGCATAAAATGTCCCCTCACACTACCACATTAAATCATGACCTCCTACTGGCCACTGAATGCCTTGCTAATATTTGCATTATACTGTGGTCTCAGAGCTCTAACCAATGTCCCACCACACTAGTCACCGTGCCCCCAGTTAGTGAGTAGTTGTACCCACACGATGGTCAGTCTGGACAAGTGACTGAAACAGAGATTGAGGGGACTTTCTGCATTCATGCTGGGTGCCAGGAAGTGACCCTAAATCTTTAGCCATTGACTCAGAAAAGAAGAGTAAGTAGGCGGCAGTTTGGAAACATTTGGAAGGTTTTAAAAAGTGTTAGTTATTGCATGTAGTAATTTTGATTTCCCACTAGCATTTAGGGAATGATTACCAAATTTCAGAAAGCCAAACTGCAGCCTTTGGAATTTATTAACTCATAAAAGCCTACCAAACCTCAATATTCAGATACCGCCAACACCCACAAGAAATCTAACCCTCTGAGTCAGTCAGGAGAGGTTTCCAACATTCCAGCAGTAACCTGTTTCACTTTTAAACATCCAGACACTGTTTTAGAACTGGGTGCTGCAATGACTCCTAAAACATCAATATTATGACCGTACTCCTCTACTTCAGAAAGAAGCATAAGTTTGAGAATTAATATCAAAAATAATATGCTGAAATAATAAACACCAGAAAAGCATGGTCTCCTAGGTTTATTTAAAATCTAACAGTAAATCTAACTCCTTGAATACTGCAGTATGTGTATATAAATACATGAGTAAGAGCTATAAGCACTGCGTATCCTCGATCTTGTAAGAAATCTTCTTAACAGTGAAATAAACCCTATACTTGAAGAGAAAAGTTGTAAATCCCACCATGAAATGGCTGCACCAGCCATTTCACAAACTAGGCTTGCTAAAAGATGTTGCCTGTGCAGAAGAAATGGAGGGTGAGGTGCTGTGCACGGCTGGTGCTGTGCCTGCATTAGGCTCACACTGGCTGCCTGCAGGACGGCAGGCACTGCAAGCCTACTGCAACAACAGTCCACGGAGCAGAGCTGCCTGCCTGCCTGCTGTATACTTGAAGCAGCTCCTTGAGGATAAGGACCGATCATCAAGACTTCTGGAAATACAAACCCAGCTTAATTCTGGTAGCAAATACTTCACGCACATCATTAGCAGAAACTTCCTTTGCTGAAGAGAGTACAAAGTTATTCCATAGCGTGGTCCCCCCCCTCCCATCATAGTTATTAAATCCGATGTTCCACAAATGTTCCTCTGTTCTGACCGTACAGTGATCAGGGCTATCATGCCGTTCTTTGGAAGAAAATGAACAAGAAGAGCTTTATCTGGAAAATGCAACTAGCAACCTAATACATAACCTCTGATAACTGGTTCTTTCTTAACAGGGCCAAGGGAAGGGGTGCAGATTCTGAAAAAAGTTACAGATAGGACCAATTTATATGTCTTTCATATTCAGGATGAAGAACCACTATGGAGACAAATTCAAAAGGTGGGAGCAAGGCTAGTTCAAACTCTTAGGAGATTTGTATGTCCTTACGGTGGGGCTGTGGAAGGGGCTGAAGCAAAGAGATGGTTACCATGGTGGAAGAAAAGAGAAGGTGAGTGGTGACAGCTAGTCACTAGTAATACTGGGATTCTATTTCAAGGAGTAAATGTTAGCAGAAAAAAAACAAAACCAATTAAGTTGCCCAGTTCTCTGGCATACCTATACCAACATGTACACATAAATTCTACAAGTAGAGAAAACTAGAAATCACTATAAGACCCCACAATCAAACTGATTTTGAGACAGAAAGTTGTTTCTTTCACATCAAAGGCAGTTTGCAGCAGAAAGAGTGTGCAGAGGAACAGACAGTGAACCATGAAGGCTTTTCCACTCCTAACTGTCTCACTTGTATGAAAATCAGTATATAGATTGGATGAACAGAATCTAGTTCTTTATGCATTGAAGATACTCTCTTGATCTGATTTACCTTTGCCTGATGGAAATGCTTTGAGTAAAGGGATGTATTATGAAGAAATGTATTCTGCTAGGAAAGATTTCAGTTTGAAATTAAATCCTGTGCCAAACTTTTCAAGATTTACCTTCACTGAAGTCTTTTCATGGCCCTGCTTATTTCTACTTTAAACTTCTCACTTATTGTACTTCAAGCTCCACCAGTGAATGTAAATAGGGTTTCACTATACGTTTAGTGCACTCAAGCATTCTTTGTTACAGTTCCCACCCTGTCGCATTATGTGAGCTCTGCCACGGAAGTCCAGCAGTCGGTTTGTTTTCTGCTATTAATAAAAGAACCTACTTTTCCCCACTTCTTTGAAGAAGTTGAAAGGGCTACATGTTAGAGGGGGAGGTGGTGGGGAACAGACTGTGGTGTAATCCCCAAACGCAAATGCTGTCTAGATTAGAAACCTCCCTGAAGAAAATTTACAAATGCTAAGACTGTGCTTTTTGTGTGATGAACACTAGAGCAATAACTTAGCCACATACTGAGTTCTGCCTAATGCTTGAGGAGACTACTAGGTGAAAGGAATTAAATGGAAAAAAATCTTCCAGTTGGCTCAGTGCCCACGCCATCCAACCCTTTCAGTATTCAGTGACATAATAGAGCAAATATTTTTATATGTATTTCATCACTGAGGTACCTTAATATAATACTTAGGAATCTGTTAAAATAAAAAATAATAAATAATCAAAAATTTAAAAACCCCAGACACCAATGGGATTTACACATTGCCAGTGTTTTTACATAGTCACACAGTCAAGGAAGAGCTTAATTAAAGGGGTGGGACGTGTCTCTGCTGAATAGCTGCTTTTCCTTCATACCTTCCCATGCATGACACGCACACATCCAAGAAAAGAAGTTGGGGGGTGGTGGTGGAAGAAAACCACCCAAAACCAAAACCAAAATTACCAGCCCTAAATTACTCAGCAAAACCTTGTTGATTTACTTGGCCAGTTAAATAAATGAATATGCTTCTTGTAGAGAAACCCCACTGTAACATCTAACAAGTAGAAGTACAGAATATTATCTGCCTTTTTCCCTATAGGATACTGATACTGTTCAGACGAGCATTACTGTATCTTGTTTATCGTACAATTATGACTAATCCTTAACTCCTAAATAAGTAGGAACAGGAGAAAAGATTACAATCCCAAAAGCCTATCAGATAAACTTTAGTCAATAATCAACTGGATGATTTTGTGATTAATTTTAAATCCCACTTAATAGGTTAAAGATGTTTATATAAAGATGAAATAATTTTATCAGTGTTGATCTTAATAATCTTATGTTCATTTACTCTCTAAGGCTTCCAAAGTCCATACACTTGTTGATACTCAGGCACTGCAAGTAGAACATAGCTTTTCACAGAAATTAATATAGCTAGATTGTGGTCACAATATAACTCACCAGATAAGAACAACTGTAGTGTTGCCAAGGAATGGAACAATGCAGCATCCAACAAACTCTGAAGATGCCTATTATAATCATCAAACAATGAAAAAAATTAACAAAGTGATGAATGTATCAGATACATTGTTTGATCAAAAATACTTTAAATGAACATAACAAAATAAAACTACTTTTAATGAAGTGATACAGTTTCAGATGTCATTTTTAAAGGATCTCAGATTATTTTTTTTTCTATTACATGTATCTATCTGACTACCTAGGTAGCTGTGGACCTCAGGCAGCAGTCAGTCTTCTTGTTTTTTTTTGTAGGATACAGAGGTTCCTGAGAGGAGATGACTGCTTTTCACTGTGAAATTAAGTACCCGGTCAGGAATTGAGCATACTCATCATATGGGCAAATCAAAATGATGGCTACATTTACTGCCTACAGAAATTTTTGCTGCACTGCATATTAACACACTGAAAATGTTGTGTTAGCTAATCGTGAATGTGCTGGTTTTCATTACCCATGGAAATGCATAACATCTTCTGTAAAATTTCATTGACATTTTTCATCAAATGAATAGAGCAATGCACTGAAATGTGTTAATGGTAGATTCTTGTTATACAACTTTGAGTAAAATATTCTCCCCTCTAATTCCAACATTAATTAAATTGGATTGGAATTCCCATGACTCATGTAACAGACTTCAACACTGTATTAATGGATCCTAGTGTTTATATGGTTTGAAAATAAATCCTGTCCCATATATGTAACATTATATTAAGATGCCAAAGACTTTTAGGTTCATGAAAAGAATTGACCAAGTCACCCTAGCTTGAGCTCTATGCATTTTTTTTGTTTGTTTAGGTTTAAAATGAAATGGTATCTTGTTGAAATTTAAAATGCTTCAAAAATGAAGCTCTGGAAAATTGTTGCATCTCCCATGAAGCCCAAAAATTAAAGTAGACAATTATCATAATAATAACCCAATTGTACATGGCAGACAAAAGAGAAGCTAATACTTCCCTCTGCTTTTTGACTGATGTTTTGTTGGGCTATAGCTAAACAGCACTTTAAGTTGACAGTAAATTAGCAAACAATATGAGGGAGGAAAAAAGAAAGAAAATCATGCAGGGGTTAAGATGTTTATGTAAAACAGTGATTTTCCTTTTTAAAATTAAAACGTACAAATAAGCTGGTGTCAGAGACTAGGTGATCCTTCATTTCCACCGCATTGAGCAGGCTCACATCAGCAGCAGACAGCCGTTAATATATGCGTCTGGCTCAGTCTGGTCTACCAACTAGGAATTCATCGAATTGTTAATATCATTCCTTTTTTGTATGCACCACACATCATTTTCACTCTCTTTCTCTCTCTCTCTCTTCCTCTGCCTTTGCAAGAGCTTGTGTTTTGGTTGGTTTTTTTTTGTTGTTGTTGTTTTGGTTGTAGCACAAGCTGATTACTCCAAAATCACATATTAAATAGCATGTAAAAGCATTTTGGACTGAAACAACATACAGTCATATAGAAATGACAATATATTGAAATTCTGTACATATATGTAAGCACAGCATAGTGAATATGATGATTTATATATATTTGTGTTAATAGAAGCAGCTTTCATACACTGTCAATGTGTAAATAAGACTACTTTCTGCACGGTGTCTGTAGGCATTGTCACATAGTCCCAGGACAGGGAAACATCTTGTTGATCCTGGTCGGGATTCTGCCCAAGTAAGAACTGGGATTCTCCCTCCCCTCCGGAAGGAGTTCAATGTGTACCAGAGGTTGGTTTTGCTGTGTTGAAACTGTGGAAGAGCAGGGAGCAGGGAAAAGGAAGGCACTGTACCAACTTTTTCTTCTCTATGGCAAGGGGCAGTAGTGAGTATGATAGGCAGAGAAGAGCCACTGGAGTTATCCCGATTCAGGCAGTAATGCAGAGGCAGTACTGCATATTTACGGCTTTTGCTGTAGCACCAAATAAGCCAGGCAGGGGTTTCTAATGATTCATTTTCTTCTCCCTCTCACAGCAGAGCAGAGCATACTTGAAATCAGACTGAGACAGATGTTTCACACTACAGTTTCACCTTCATTGTACATACAGTATTAAACGCAAAATGAATTCAGAGTGCTGAATGTGTACCATACACATTCAAGTAAATTTTGCTGATTGAAAAGTAAATGCAATGAAAATCTTTAATATGTACAGATGCATGTATCATAGATCTGATTAAACCTATAATGATTTTAACTTTGATAAAAATTATACATAATTTAGATTGTATATTGACATGTATATACCTATACACAATATAATTTTAGCTCATTACATAGCTTGAATGAACAGAATACCTGTTCACCTGATCAATAGCTTAAATATAGCATTTTCTGTCCTGAAAACTATTGCACATAATACACGTCAGATGCTACTGAAGTGTTTCGGGAGGGTAGCACCTATATGGGCACATTCATCTATTCTATATAGATTCAGATCTACTTTTCTAAATATGCTGAATAACACCATTGTAACCATTGTGTTAAAAAATACCTCTGTGTCTCAATGTTTGAATGTAGGTCTTCTGAGTGTTCTTAGCATGTGGGATTGACAGTTTATGAAGAAAAGAATTGCATATTTACAGGAACTGTATCGTCACTGTAATTGCTAAGGCAATATTTTTATGACTATTTAAACGCTAATTATATCTTGAGCAACTTGAAAACTATGTACACCACATATTTTCTGTCTCCTAAGAAAACAAGACAACAAGAAAAAAGTATTATACTAACAGATAAGAACAGTTTATTTTAACAATAATGTCGATGCTTACAATAAAATACAATTCCTCCCAAAGTGGAAAAAAATATACTGCAGCCAAAATATCACTTCTGAAATGAACAAATAGTTTAGATGCCTGATCTGTGTTAAGCCTTTGTCTCAGAGAACTCTGATGTATCAACAAAGTCCTGCAGCATCTTGGGTTAGATACAGGAAACAGAGAAAAATTACTCAGAACTAACCACTTATAAAATATTAAGAAATACAAATCAAATCATATGTTGTAGATCAGAAGTTCAAGACTAAAGAGCAGTGCGGAATAACTTGTGTGCTTGTGAATCTTCTTATGCAAAGTTAGTGAAGTACTAAAAGACATGAAGGAATGCCTAAAGCTCAATCCACTTTTTGTCAGAGGGGGAAAAAATGCAAAAAGTGATGGAGAGTCTAGAAGTTGAGCCCAGTGCTTAGACTATTGCCGACTCAGTTTAAATTGAACAGGTACAAGAAATGTGATTCTGTGTGCAAAGTGATTTTAATGCTGTAGTATGATTTTTACACTAATATTCTCTATCACATTAAAATGTAAATTAAATGAGAGAATATTTTAAATTCCATATTGTGTCCTCACTGAGACAAAGAAAAATGATGGCAACTACAAAATAATCTTTGTCTCATGTTACAGGAAAACCTAAGCAGCAGTTTTCCTGTAGACTAAAATCATTATTAAACAACAATAGAATGCTAGGCCTCAGTGTTTATACTTTATGCTTTAAAAGTTAATGCTGTAACAGTACAGCTGAAAGTATACTTCATGGTAATTATCTTTCAGAATTATCTATAATAATAATATTATGATTGAAAGCTTTCTGTATATTTCAGTATCTGTTTTGAGTTGTTTGTTTTGTTGTTTATTTTTAACTGGCATTCATGTTTAATTTTAAATCTACATGCTAAATGTCATCTAGTCCAGTTTTCTAAACATACAAATATGTAACATCCGAATGCTACACAATGGATAACAGGTTTTGTTTTGTTTGTTTGTTTGTTTTCTTTTAGCACAATTCTGCTGCTTAACATTGGAAATAGATGTATGTTCCCTTTTTTCCCTTCCAGACAAGGAAAGCTCCTTTGGTTCTCTGAATTCTGCAGAGAAACAATCACAGTCCAAAGCTGCTGGTTCCCCTCCGCCTAGGTCCCAAGAGCCTGACTTGTGATTGTTGCTAAAAAACCTCACAAGTTAGGGTCTCAGGGACTAGGAAAAGTCCGATAATGATCCAGTAGAATTCGTCTTCCAATAAACCAAATTGCTTAGTAGTCATAATCGCTGTCAGTAAAACTTTCACTGCTATTGTTAAAAAAAACACAAAAAAAAACAAACAAAAAAACCCCAAAATACAACAAAACAAATAATAAAAAAACCCAAACAAACCCAAAAAAAGCAATGCCCCCCCCCCAGTCAACAACCACTCCTTCCCCCAAATAAACAAACCACAGTTTCAAGTAGGGGGCAGAAAAGATCAAATAAGCAGGCAAGATGCGTACGTACATTCAAACAATGTATCAGCTGACTGAACAGACTTTTCTTAGAGTATCATCCTTAACTTTTGAAAAGAAAAAACAAAGAACACAGGAAAAAAATCTTCACTGCCTTGTCTTACAAGTAGCCATATTATAATGCATCAGAGGGAAGTGTCTATAAATGGGTTAAAATCTGCTTCCAGCAGATTTGTACAGTAACAATTTTATTCTATTTCCCTTAATGCCTGAAAGAAGGATTAAATGCTTGTTAAGGGTTTTCTAATTGAAATATTTCCCCATTACAGTTTTACTCCTGCTGTTCAGGTGGGCCCTTGGTCACAGAGTACTTTAAACCCATTCACGGTGCAAGGATAACCTTTGGGCGTGTATTCACTTTTTGCCTCTTCCCCACGTTCAACATTTAATCCTTCTACAGACTGCTAGCAAAAGCTTCTTCCTTCCCAATGGCAAAACTAGCTTTCACTCCATAAGCTGTAGAAAACATTGGCATGCAGAGATTGTTGTCACTTGAACCAGATTACTCAAAGCACACGTAACTTTCAAACACTGTCGATAGAGTAAGAAGAAATGCTCGGATTTCCCAAATAATTTTGTTCTGAAGCCGAACACTTTTAATGGCATGACCACAATCCCAAATTACTTTCGCATTCATTCTCCTCCGATCTTTAGCCTTGGTTGCAGAACAAAAAGCAAAATTTCTACTTTAGGGATGGGATCCACCGTGGCTTTTTTTTTTTTTTTCCTCCATCAGAGCCCAGAGCAAAAGAAACAGCAGCCATAAAGGTCCTAGCCACTGGAGCAGAATCTGGCATAGAAAACTCAGTGCTCTTCGGGAAGCCGTTCAGCTTTAAAAAGGAAAAAAGAGAAGAGGGGGGGAAGAATTAGAATCTCTGTTGGTCGAACAGGTGAATCATCCATTTACAAGAAAGCTGTATAGAGCGCTCTGCTGAAGAAAAGATTTGCCAGTGCCCCCCACCCCCACCCCTGCCCTTCACCCTCCCCTCCAGAATGATACTTCAGATTTCAGAACATTTTGGATTATTTAAAAAATTATTTCAGCTGATGATATAATGCAACATTATATAAGAGCCGTTTCTTTGTCACTGTGCACCATTCAATCAGTTATGCCTCAGACACAAAATAGTTAAACAAAACAAAAAATATATATGAGATATATATATGTATAGCAGTCCCTAGATTTCATTCAATTTTTTTTTTTAAAGCTGATCATGATTTAACAAACAATTTTGACCACAGCTTTCAAATCAATAATTAGAATGAAAAATCTCTCCCCTCTATAAATATGACATTAACATAATTATACCACCCCCATCGCATAGACCCATCCTCTTTAGGGAATACATCTGATGCTCTGAAGATGGAAATCAGTCAGATTTTAGTTGCTCTCAAACGTACCTTTGCTTCTCACTGACTGACTGGCTTTACCTTCCATGCACACACACAGTCACTAGCACACGCACACACACACATACACATGCGCGCGCACATACACACACACGCACAAAAAGGCAAGGCAAAGCAGCGGATGCTGACTCAGAGCAGTTGTGTGTGGAGGGGGTGGTATCGGCTGGTATTTTCACTGCACTCATCATTAACATTAACTCACTCTCTAGCATCCACCCTCTCTCAGACCTGCTGGACTGCAGCATTTGCATGACGCTGTCACTCTAGCCCTTGTGGGTCAGATGTTAGAAGAAAAAAAAGCCTCAAGGCTCTCATAAGGAATGCCTTCATTTCTTCCAAAGGGTCCCTCTTCTTATTTTTCCACCTTTCTACTTCCTCTGTTGCTGTGTCTCAGTTGTTTGACATCTTTCCGGAAGAAAATGTCTTGAGCTGCAATAAGCCAGTAGTCAGTCGGTCCTCCCCTCACCTCACACTCCTATTCCCACCCCCTTTTTTTCCTAATCAATAAGACAGATCTCCAAATGCAGTTGTGAAAACAGGCTCTGACACACAGACTTTCATCCTCGATCCTCTGCCTCAGGAATAGCAGGCAACTCAAGCTCACACGTGATGTAGAGGAAATAATGCCAGTAATTCTTGAACAGTCTTAGGAGTTTATTCTACGCCTTCTTCATTTTTTCCTTTGCTCAAATAAATACCAGTGGGAAGGACACACTAGCTTTCAAAAGCTACATGGGTTCATTTCTTCAGAAAATAATGAACATTAAAAAGGCTAATATTAATCTTCCTCAAAATTAATGCTATCTTCCCCCCCACTCCCCACCCCCCCCGTAACCCCCAACCTCATTGTGCTCTTTATAAGTAGGAATTGTCTCATAGCCAAAACACTGCCAGGGTCTGAATCACCATTCACTGTGCTGAAATCGTGCGTTTCTGGACTTCAACCAGTATTTGACCAGACTAAGAAATGTATTTTCTGGTTGTGGTTGTTTTTTTTTTGTTTTGTTTTGTTTTGGGTTTGTTGTTTTTTTTTTTCCTTTTCTTTTTCTTTTAAAAATTATTTTAGACTTTTTAATTAAAATAAAATACTGGCACTGCTTGCATCAGAGGGAGCACTGCGAGAGAACAATGGCAATACAGCCTGACCAACACACCAAGTACTGAAAATGCATGTTCGAGCTACACTTGTGTTTTTATCTGTATGGTATTTGCTCTGTGTTAGTAGAGCAGTCTGCACATACACGTACATGGAATACACACAGACACACAGAAACTGAAGACACGTATATAAAATACACAACACAATACAGAGCACAAAGGCTGTTAACTGAAACACAGGCACAAGTTGTCTGACAGGCTATGAAAATCTACAGAGCATAATTATTGTGTGCATTTTTACCTTATTCCTTTGTTCTTAAGGCAAGGACTTTAATGAGTTACGGCATTGATAATCTTTCGCCTTTTCCATTTTTACGCCAACAGTATTTGGGAATTATTTTTCCAGACAATACCAGACCACTGTGATTCGCGATATAAAAATTATTTACCAGAGGGTGGGACAGGTGATACACAATTTGCCAGCCAATTCTCAAAGCTGCCTGGTGCCGTAGAAACTCTCGGTGTAGCTGGGCAGGCAGGTCCCAGGATGCAGTGCTACACTGCAGTCCCAGCTCAGGTAGCCATTTGGCAACCTTACAGCAGCAGCAAATGTGAAGAGCATCCACTTGCAGGAAAGGTCCAAAAGAAAACACTGCTCAGCCCCAAAGTAAAGAAAGGAAGCCAAAACACCGGGATACACGCCCTAAAGCCAGTTAGCACAAGCTTATGACCAGTCGTCGTGATGGTAATTGATTTCTTAGGAAAAGGACAGAGGAAAGTAGACAATTAGGAAATAGTTAAGTTTGTAATCTCGGAGAAAGGGAGAGACTGAGACAGACACACACCCACATACAGAGAGCGAGCGGAGAACGCCAAGCATGAGACAACAAAAACAAGAACGAAATCATATTTCGGAAAGTGAAAAAAATACAGGATTACAGCATTCAGCTTAGCATTTACTGAGGTATTAAAAAAATAAAAAATTAACACATGCACAGCATGGCTTAAAATACTTATGGCCATCAATAGTCTGTGACGGATGCCGGCTTCTTACTGCTATGCGTACATTAGATTGGTCATCGCCTCTTAATCTCCTTTTGCTCAGACCCATCCATTTTTTGCTGCTCCAGCATCTGTGCCCTTTATGCTTTTTTTCTGTATAGTTACTCACAATACCCTGGATAAATTAATGTCATGACCTCGCTATGGCTATCAGACAGAAAAAAAAGTCTACTATTTTAATAATTGAACGTGCGCGTACAGCAAACTGCCTACTGATAGCCCAGCTTTGTGGACTGCCTCCAAAAGCAGCCTTTGCTAGCTCTGCGAATCAGAAACAACAGATGCAAATGCTAGCCACATAGCCCCAGCTCTCTATCTTGCTTTTTTTTTTTTGGTAAACCCACCCTTTTCATTCTGTGCCATTTCATTTTCCCTGCATCTGCCTCCTCAATGGTTAAAAATAGCAGCCTGCTGAAATTTTTGGAATTTTTGCTGAAAGTTTTTGAATAAAAGCATGAAGATGAGTGAGAATTATAAATGGCTGCAGATTCTGGAAATTTATATCCATGCGGTGAGTAGGGAAGAGTACCCAGGTTCAAGTGCTGAGCCTCACTTGGGAGCACCTCTGGGGCCAATGGGACTGCAGACTAGATTAAATCAATAGTCGTCTGAAACGAGATGTCGTAATCAATCAGCTGAATTACCACTGTCATAGACCTGGGCTTAAGGTCTTTCCTGATTCCACTCTTCTAATCATTAACCCTTATACGTCCTCAAAATAGTAACTCACACTTGCTCTGCTACCCTACCTTTCAGATCATCAAAATTTAACTTAGCCTCTTCTATCTTTCATTCCCGAATTAAATAATATAAGAATGGGTCAGCAAGAAATATCTTAAATGTGAATATGGCAAGGTTAGGTGCCATACTCCTTTAAATGTACCTATTATATATTTGCTGCATGTGCGCTTATATATTATTATTATGCCTCCGGGAGTGGCTGGGTGGATCAAAGACTGCTGTTTAATTAACATTCAACTCAGCTGTATCCTTGGAGATTAAAAATAGAAGACTAGTTGAATTAAACTGAAGCTCCTTTCACTAATCCAATATTACAGAACTCTTCTTTCCTCAACCTAGTTAGAAACAACTTGTTTCTAATTAATCAACCACCAGGAAAATCCATTTTCAGTTTGAGTGTAAGTATGAAAAAGTTGGAAAGACATTTTTGTATGCATGTCTGAATTTCACGGAGTTGCTGAATCATTTACATTTTGCATCCATGGTACAGTAAATCCTCGTGTGATGCAAGAAGAAAAGAACCACTGTGTTGGAATATGAGCAGAACCTCTTTAAAGTCTTGACTGTAATTATTATTCCCTGTAAAGATTAAATGTCACCCATTTAACTTTTTTGTATTCCTGCGCAGGTCCTGAAAAGATCAGAAAGACTTTCATAATAATGCTCCAGCAATTGTCACATATCCTATGCTCTGTTTTTCAGGAGGAAAGAAAGAATCCAGGTAGCAGGTATCCAGAATTTTAGTCTCTTCAATTTGATGTACTCTGCTGATAGACTCAAATAATAATAGTGAAAGAAAACTCCATTACATTTACAGTTACATCACTGTCTGCACACACTGCCTCTGTTTCCAAGCAGAACCACACCTTTTTTAACCACAGATCTGCTTTTCAGACCGAATGCAGAGCCTTAGTCCACACAGCGCTGTGAATGCCCAGTAGCAGAATTAGCCTCCGTACCATGGCAATGATAGTTTGGGGAGCAATTTGTGCTTCTAGAGGTGCTAGGAGTGGGTATGGGAGAGGCAACGAATAGGTGTTTCACAGCAGAGGCCAAGGCTGAGGCTGGGGCTGTGTCTGAAGGGAGGGTACCTGCCAGGGCAGGGCACAGTGCTATCCAAGACAGGTTATAATTGGAGATCGATTGCTGGATTTAATGACCTAACTGTTTTCATTAGTAGAAATGTAAAAAAAAAAAATAATAAATATTGGTCTAGAAAATGATTCAGCTGCTAGCATAGGTGCTTTTTAACAGGCTTATACCTCAGCCACAAATGACTGTTGCAGTAACTGACCCCTCACAGATGGAAAAAAAATGACCTCAGCTTTGCATCTGTTCTGAGAAAGATGTAGTTGACAGTGGAATGAGATACAAAAAGAACCTTAATTCTATCCTTCAGCTAAATGAATTCAATGCACCAGACAGCACCTTAAACTGGCTGAAGGGTACTGTTCAGTTTTGCAGGCAGCAGTTAAGACTGTAAGCATCATCCACAAGGGGACAGCATTCACAACCACACTGGAAAGATGCAATTTGTGTACATGAAGAACAGCATGAGAGAAGCAGCCATTGCTGAAATCATGTGCCCCCCCCCCCCCCCCCCCCCCCCCCCCCCACACACCACAACAGACAACGAAAAAAAAAAAAACAACAAAAGAACAGCACACACGAGAAG
>JANHFX010017226.1:19484-31993 GCA_027560015.1 Chloroceryle amazona
AAAGAAATTACCGCCCCACTGTGTAACCCACGGCTCCCATCAGGAGAGACGGCGGGTAAGGGAATTTCAAAAAACTGTAATCTTACAAAGAAATGGGGGGGAAAAAAAAAAAAAAAAAAAAAAAAAAAAAAGCACATTTCTTAGCAAAATACCTAAAAAATCTGTGATGAGCTCTGTGCACAATGCAGCCTTAGAAAAGACAGGGGAACTGTTCAGTAAAATTAAGCATGCAAATCTTTGTGGAATCGGGATATCAGGTAATAAGACATAATCACCATCATTAGAACATTAAAATAAGATATATGATAATCCAAACACTTGGCATTAGTTTCTGATTTTATTGTGCCTGCTCTGTAGATGATTGTGCACCCAATTTACAATTACGTCAGCATTATTATGTAGAGCAAGAGGTATACTGGTATACAAAGCTGACATATTAAACCCATTAAAAAGTTATGAGTTTGAGGGAGTCTCTACATGTATTTGTCTTAATACCAAGAAACGCATTTTAAAACCTTTAACCAAAGGAGACTGCCTTCCAGTGATAAACTGCAATGCCTAAAAGACATTGCTAAAATGCTACAGCCACTCTCAAAGGCCAAGAGACCTTAAAAATGGTTGCTGGCTGACAGCATAATACAAAAACATACAGTTTCTTCTGTAAAGAAATAAAGCTGAACGCGCAACATTTCAGAGAAGTTTTGAATAAGTCTATTTGTCCGGCTTACTTTGCAAAGGCTCTGTAGAAAACAGCACCATAAACACTTTCAGTCCCCACACAAGGGCTAAACAAAGAGTCCTCTTTCTAGCCATTTAATCCAGTAATTTATTTTTTCAACCATCACATAAATCGAAACACAGCTGTAACCAATGACTTGCAGATCCAGTTCCCTGCCAGCTGGATCCTGTTCTGCTGAAGCAGCAAGATTTTTACATTGTTCACTTCTGTACATCTGGAGAAATCATTTGGGTTCAAAGGTGACTAGAAAAGCTCTTTAAATAAACTCAACCAACGGTGAAGAGAGGCCTAAGTTTCTACAAAGCTACATGGAATTCCATTTAAAAAGTTCTTTTTTCAAATTAGCACATAGAGCAGTTTGCTTCTTTAAACATTTTATGGTTATGACATTTTAATTGAATTGTTCACTCAAACATGTATTTTGATAATAAAGAAACATTTATTATTTCCCAAGAACTTTCAAACACAGTGTCGATACTCAAAAGGGATCACAGTCAATTGTTTGTGTCCTTATCACATTTAAAAGAATCATCAGCAATGAAATAAAATATCAATAAATATACCTCAATTAATGCATCTTAGCTGCCTGAAATGCTGCACAACTGAAATTTAAAAAAGCTAACAATAGGAAAGCATATACTGTACTTAGTTATGTTGAACCTGCAATCTCTAGAAGTTATTCCTTAAAACAGCCTGACTTCAAAAAGTCTGCATCATCCCTTACTGCATGAGTCTGCTAGTTAAGTAACAAAAATGTCCCTGACATTTAAAACTACACACAGTAAATTAATTACAATGCATCATTTCCTTTAGAAAAGCTATAACAAGCCAAACCAGCTGAATCTTTCAGAGGTAAATAACAATGAATATTGAAGGCTCATATAATCTGTATCTTTGATTACTTTTCAGACAAAACAGATGCTCAAATACATTTATGACAGAGGGGTTCATGCCTAGCCCAGGCCTCACTAACAGAAATACTTATGACATTAAGAGTCCCTGTGCTAAGTCTTATTTGCAAATTCATAAGCATGCCCTCTTGATTACAAAATAACCCAGAATTTGTTATTGGATGTGTGTTTCTTTTCAAACAGATAAGCAGGCCACATCTAGGACATGCCCAAGTTGCTTAGGTAAGCACGTAGTTCCCTTGCTACACATTATTAAAGGTATTTCAAAATTCCATTAGGATTTGCTCCTGCAGTTGTTTCTGTTCCTTTTTTAATACTTACTTTTATAGCTGTTTTGAAACAATGCTGATAAAAGTATCCTTTCTGCTTGCCACTCTGGCTTCCTCTCTGCACTGGTTTCGTGTTATTGCCCGTTATCTCCTCCTTGCAGATAATTGAGCAGCTACCTCACCTTCAGCTCTTGATTCTTGTTGTCTGCTCTTGCTTGAGCTTCCCCCCTTCACTCATAATTATAGGAACATTCTGTTAAATATGCTATTTGTACTCTGTTGTGAAAATAGGAGCATTAAAAAAGTAAAAAATAAAAAGGGAAAATATCATCTCTTTAAAATCCAGATAAACCAGATAAATCATCTGTAAAAATTAAGATGCACCACTCATAAGAAGGTAATTACTACATCACTCCAGGGCAAACTTTAGGGTATTCAGATGTGTATTTCTGTCCATTAACTTGTATAGATTTATGTAAACATTCTAAAATTAAAAGTGTCTAGTTTGCACTTAATTACAATGTTTCTAGAAAGCTTTCTCCCTTTAGTTCCTGATGTGTATTTACCCTTAACTGCGGTTGAGTTTTGGCCTGATAATTAATGTAAGTATCAGAAAAGGGAGTGAATTTCAACAATACATAAGCTGCCACTGCCCAGTGACTGAGCTTCTACATTTCCTCCCATGATCAACTTTGCCAAAATCATCAGCACAATTAAACAGTATAAACCTCATTTACCATCCATTCACAATTCACATATTTCACCACCAAGAGCCCTCTCTACTTCAGACTCTGTCTTGTCAAAACTATTTGCCTCCATTTTTAATAAACAGATTAAGATTTATTATCCAATATGGGCATCACCTATGGCCCATTATGTAACTTTATCTGCCTGCTTGTCTACCTTGGTCTTCAGGTAAATTAGATCTGGGTAATGTTGAGTCACAGTATGAAATACACCCTTTAGAGGCCTGAAACAGTCTAGGAAAAACAAAGTAGCCTGGAGAGAGGTATTACCTACTTTTGTTAGGTGCCTTTGGTTGCTTAGAAAATGATGCTTAACTCCCTCAGCTGGCAGTACAGATGGTATTCTGATTTATCCAGGAATGTAACTCCCATGGCAGACCCTGAGGCAAAGGCTTTGGTGTTTTTTATGTATCTGGTTTAAAACCTAAGCCCTGCTGAATGAATATCCCAACTGGAAATCCAACTCACCGAGCTAGAAAGACTGAATCAGAGGTTTTTAGATCCGACACGCCTATTTCAGAATGTGCTAAGCCAGATCTTCCAATTATCTGAATTTTTGTTTGGCAAATGTTATGGGTGCTTCTACCTAGGGGTTTGGGTAATTATGTTTATCTTCCATAAGGCATTTAGTTATGCCAGTTTACATTGCAAAATCCTTTATGTAACCTGTACCACTGGGTTTTCTGCAGCAGGGATGAAAAACTTTCAAAGGCTGGGTTGCCAGACTTCACAGACACTTCCCGTATTAAAAGACAAAGCTTGTCAATAGAATCTGAACAGGGAGCCAGAAGCTGCTGCTATTTAAAGATGAGTGATGTTGCCAATCACCGTTTTGGCAGACTCTTGCTCCTGTGCAAGGCAGCAATTCTAATTTGCCAGTTCTCCGTGAGTGTGCAACTCAGGACCTTCAACGCATAGTGTAAATCAGGTCATTTGCCAAAAGAGGTGGTCCTTTCTGCCCTCCCTCCTGAGCTGAATCGTTTGTTCTTCCACCTTGTCTGTGACAACACTTGCATCTTACAGGTGTAGATGAGGGAACTGACCCAAAAAGCAAACCAGAAGAAATATAAGATTAATTTTCATCTGGATCAATCCTCAATCTGGCTCACTAAACAGCCACATAGACAAAGTGCATAGACAAAAGGCCAGGTGGAAATAAGTTCCACAGGCAAGAGGATGGAGTCCTTTTGGTGGAAACCTGAATTTTGGGAGAATATAAGTGGTCCTATACCTAGTTGGAACCAGGAGCTGTGTGAACCATGGCCTCTCAGAGTCACTTCTTTGGAACACTTCTGCTTGTGTACTAGCCTTACTACACTCCCTGGCTTCCATGTTGAATCCTGCAATATGAAATTACTGTCTGAAGCAAAGATATGAGAGTGTATTACAGCCAGAGAGAAATTAGAAGATAAAGCCAGAGGATAAAAGACTAGTCACTCCAGGAAGTATCATGTAGAAGGCTGTTCAAGGTGGTCAGAATAGTAAATGAGACATTAGCAACAGTCAAGTAATATGTCAAGGCTATAAATAACTGTGAAATCAGGTATTAACAGTAATTATACAACACACAAAGGAGGTGCTCAGAGATTCCAGTACACTTGAAATGCAAATTCCTGCAGAGCTAAGTATAGTTGTGACAACAGATTTAAAACCAAGATTAAATCTCTGGTTTTCAGACACTAAAAAGGAGTTTATTTAAACTTTGCCAAAAAGGACTTAAATGTACCGTATATATTTAATTACTTGTGCAGTCTTCTCCTTGCATGTATTTCATTCCACTTATTCCATTTAGAGCACTGTTCTTCAGTCAATTATTTACAAAGGTAAAATAGACTGGCTTAGGGTTTTCATAAAGTCCATTATAGCCATAAATCATACAGAGAGAATCAATAAATGGTATGTTAGCAATATACAGCACATAGGATTCAGCATTTTTCCATTTTTATTATTATTTCAGTAAGTAACATGCCTATCACTGATATAGTCAGTACACTTTTCATTGCATTTTGATCTACAGGCACACACCACAAGACAAACATATGCCTTTTCCTTCACAAATAAAGTGCCATCAAACACCACATCCGTGTTTATAAATAATTTTTGAGATGCTGTGTTCTCACATGTGCAATCTGAGAGCACCAACATAAGATGAAACATCGTTGTGAAACATATCACATCCATTACTTACGAAAAAAAAGGTGGAATGGCACGATCCACAGCTAGGTCTAAGTTGTGCCCTGAATTCCTAAGCAGAACATCTCATCACAATGACTGAGCATTTCAGACCAAAAAAGACCATGTCTCTCTAGGGATCACAGTATTTGCAAGCACATCAGAAATACACGTGACATGTGCATGTAACAGACTCTGTCTGGGAAACCACCAGCTGGCTGAAAGAGATCAGCAACGTGTGCAGCCAGTCAGCTTAAAGAATTATTGCATATAAATTAAAAAACCTTTCCAAGCCCATACTAATTTACTTTTGAAATAGCCCCCCAAATATAACTTCCTTTTTAATAAAGTACATGTGACACAAAATGCTACCTTAAAGCATTTCATTTGAGCATGGACCTGAGGGTCGGACAGCAAAAGCAACTTTTCTTCATCTTTGATTGTTAGGTTGCAATGGCACCTTGAAAGGCACAGTTTCCTGTGTGAAATCCTGCTGCATGTGTGAGCCTTGGCATTGTCCTCCCAGGTTCCAAACCTGCAGCTTAGGACCGCAACATCAGGAAACTGAGTAAATCCTTAATCTTTCTTCTTCCATGAAGAACTGAAAGCCACACTACACTTTATGTTTGTGTGCCAGTATGAAAGAAGCCTGTAGGGTAACCAGCAATAGAAGGAATGTGAATTTTAGTCCATTTTGTAGCATAAAAATGGCCATAATGGGTTAGATCCACGGGCCTCCTTGCTCAACATCCTGTCTTCAACACTGCATATAAATGGCACCAAATGTCTTCCTTTGAATCAGATAAGAACAGATGACCCCTTTAACAAAAGAATACGAGGTGGCTATAAGGAAAGAGAACCGATGTGGATACTACTGAAGGAGTTGCCAGGTTGGGAAAAATTAAATAGCACAGAATTGGTAGTATTCAGGAATTGAAGGAGGAAAGAGGGTACACAGGACAGGTAATGGTATAGCATGCTGTTCTTCTACGCTCACTAAAACTTTCCTGTTTCCCAGCTCTTCACTGTTTTCCATGGATATTAGTACAGTGATTGCAAAGCCTCTTTGCAATTGCTTCATAAAGTCAAATTCCATGCTATGTTCAACATGAGCAGTAGTAGCTGCACTGACTTTAAACATAAATTCTCTGGTGCAAGGAATCTCATTACTGATATGTGAACTACTTCTTACAGCCCAGCCACGAAGTTTTCCGAGTTCAAGTACCCCAGAAGACAAAGAAGCAAACCCAACAAGAGCCAACAACAGTAACACCTAGTTGATAGTAACATGTTTTTTAAGAATTACTTTTGTTTTCTCACTCCATCCTGAAACCCTTTGAGATCCATCCCGGTAGCTTTGCAAAGAAGGAAAAGTGATAATATGCCTCCTAATGACGAAATCAGGTATTTCAACTACATCTGGGAAGTTTAGAAAGCCAGTCTGATGATACTTTCTCTAGGTAAGTCTGATAAAACAGTTAAAAGCTATTATTCCCTACATGTCATAAAATATATTACTGAGTATTTTAAAGAGACAGTTATTCCACTAATAACATATAGAGAAATCTAAGCAAATATACTACTATATTACTACTATATATATACACTACTGGAGCATTAAATTTCTTTGCAAAGCCATAAGCCAGCAACTGAGAGATTCTTATAGTTCTTCCTTTACTAGACAGAAACTTCATACCTCTGTACACAGCACACACATCATAAGCATATGTATTTGAAAAATTAATTACCAGAATTTTCTATGGGTTTTATTTAGGCCTTCCTGGATTGCAAATAAACTCTGATCTAGCCAAATGTGTTATGTCTCCAGATTTATAAAGTGATTCAATACAATGGAGAAGTGGAAAACTGCTTTGCTAAATCCACCTTCAAGAGAAGTGGCACATGACCCTTTTCCACAGAAAAGAGGCACTACTAAGCCTTGATGCTATTAGAATTTTTCAAAAGCATGCTGAAGAACAGGTTTTTTTTTTTTCTGCTTACCTTCACTCTTAAAATTCAGCAAATGAGTCAGCAAGCATTTTCATTATTCAATGAGAAGAATCAGAAAGTGTGAGGCAAACAGTACACGAGGACAGGTTTATAACTTCTACCTCTCCTCAAATTCTTACAGATTTCAATTGTTTTAAATTGTCTTCTGCACTCCTGTTCCTTTAACTAGTGACCTCTCAGGAAAAGCTTTTAATTTTGAACACCAGACATTCACCCCTCAATAAAAGTGCAGTTAAGTTCATGACATCGACACAGTTTCCCCTTATTCCCAGGCTTCTCAAACTGCCTTAGTATTCATACTCATGCATTCCCAGATTATGAGTACTAAAATCTGTTTATTACTAAACTCATTTCTTCTACCATTTTTGGAAAAAAAATAAAATTATTTTGCATTCCTTTAAAATCAACATTTAGAAAAAAAA
The DNA here is from genome assembly GCA_027560015.1 of Chloroceryle amazona. Lineage (NCBI taxonomy): Eukaryota > Metazoa > Chordata > Aves > Coraciiformes > Cerylidae > Chloroceryle > Chloroceryle amazona. The sequence goes on from JANHFX010017226.1 coordinate 26,754, forward strand.
AAGAAAACAAAAGTAAAGAAAGACCATAAAGTGTCAAGTAGCACTCTACATTCATTCGTCTAGAGTCTTGGTTTGATGATTAGTGCTCATGATTGTGTACCTTGAAATCCTCTCACTCTAAGCTCCTCCAGGTTGCATTCTAACTGACTCATTATCTAATCTGAAGAGAGGACTTTTAGAAATAAAACATTATCCATTATTTTACAGAAGATTACTGAAGTAGAGTGACACTGGTAATAGTCTAAGTGACTGTAACTAGCATTTTTTTAAGTGAGCATATGCAGACCATATATGAAATTCAACTTTTTGAACAGTCTTTTATAGCCACACAAAATTTGTCTTCTGTGTATAAGTATGTATATAAGCAACCTGAATTGAAGTGATTTTCATCTAACCATAGTATAAATGGCCAGCATGCACTTAGCAGCTCTGAAAGGAGTTCAGTGGTAAAAGCAGAGTGATAGGCATCAGAAACATCTTGGTGAACAATACCAGAATGCACTTAATAGGCTAAACAGGGAACATTGATCAGGAATTAACATAAATCAAATCAATTGGCAGGGTTCTGAATGTCACAATTGTACTTCATGTTTGGCTGCACAAACATGATTGAAACATGTCTAACCACAGATGAGTAATACTTGATATCTTATTCAATATCTGTTCAACAATATCTTGAGAAACATCTTTTCCAAAAAAAAAGGACAAGATCAGTAAGCCTGGCTAACTATCATACTAAACAAGTTAAGGGGAGAAGGAGAAGGAGAGTTCACAGGTTACAAACAACCTTACATTTTGATATGAAAGTACTGTATAGCATGCTCATAATGTCTCAGGGCAGAAAATTTGCACTACCCACTTTTTCTATATGAATTTGTTTAGTTAAGGTATCCTATAGACAAAAAAAAACTTGAAAAGAATATTTTCTTGTTTGTCATGACTACTGACACGTAGTTGAAATTACCTTAAAATGAAATGCACCAGTCAAACGAACTTTCACCAGTTTATCATACTCTGGCCATCCTATTATCTGAAAAACTTTGATTATCTTGAAGGATTTCAGAGAAAGACAAGAGGAGTTGTTAGGCTGTAGCCAACACAGGGTGGAGAAGAACTGTCAAGAGAGGTAAATATTTTAAGTACATGCACAACAGCCTACAAGTATTTGTTGGACATTATGTCCAGGGCAAAAGCACAGTTATTCCATATAAAGTCATATGTAGGAGAAAAGAGATGGAAATCAGAATAAGAATTTCTATTTGTGTAACATGGAATTCTTTTTCAGAATGAATCATTATTTCAAGATATGGCTAACTTCTACAAAACTAGCTTACACCAGTCTGGACTATTCTTCACAGGCTAAGAAAGCATAATGAATCATTTTTACCTCTATTTCTTTCATAAGAAAATAAGGAAGTAAAAAAACCCCCACACATTAGTGGTAAGAATCAATATAGAGGATGAACCTCAGAGCATGGCAGCAGTTCAAGTGAAAATAGTTTCACCTTCCTTGATAAGGATTGAAAGGTGATAGCAATAGTGCCATCACAGTAAGAACTCTGCAACCTCCCCATCCAGGGAACAGAGGTTTTATGAGGACCATTTAATGACAAAAAAAAAAAAAAAAGAAAAAAGAAAAACTTTTCATCTTGAAAACAGGGACTGAAAGTGGAAGGGTGCATGGAGTTGGAGTTAAGGGCAACTATTAAAATGTTTCATCTAACTTCTTTTGCCTGTGGGGTTTCTGAGATCCTTTACTGTAATTGTGATATGGAGTAGCCTGGAAAAAGGTGAGGCACCAGTGTAAGTTTAGGCAATCTGGACCTTTTGTTTATGCTGAACAATAGATATTTGTGAGCAAATTCCAACTATACCAAGTTCAAACTAATTTAATAGAAAAACATGTCAGACCTCTTACCACCAGGCCCTATGAAAACCTGTGCACCACAAGTTCCATCAAGGGCCTGAATCATGGCCTTCTGAACACCTTTTTATGGATTTCCACAAATCCACTCCTTTTCAAACATCTTGAAAAGTTTCTTACATAGCGCTAAAAAAAAGGTGCTCATTCTATATTTTCCTTATTCTCCTCTCATGTAGTCCACTTGCAAATACACTGTAGAGCTCACTCCTGTGACTGTGTTACTGTTCATGGTAAGAATGGTACACTTACTGCACAACTGTGTAATTAATTTGTTTATACCATATAGGATTTAGTATTTATCCTTGTCTTTAAACTTCAGGGAGACACATGTAGCATGTGCCTAGCAGACACAGAAGAGCAACAGTCTGGCTAACTACAGGTGTGTAACTCTGTAAGCTTAAAGTGTGCAATGTACTAACTAAAATATAATCAAGAAACAAGAACTGCCCACATAAATGCCTCAGCTGTTTAAACAGCAATGCAGAGAGGGCAAATCTTGCCCCATTGAGGGAACAGCAGAAGGACTCAACTGAGATCTGCACTAATACCTTGCCCCTCTGGATTTCTGGACAGGAATCTGTATGGGATACTCAGCACCCTGTAGTGGTTGATTCTACAAGCACTTAAACATCACTTTTACTTTACACATCTAAATTGCCCTCCCAAAGAAATCACCTACAAGTCTGGATCCTTCTTGCAGTGACTGTTATTTAGATAAATACTTAATAAATAAAATGGAGGCAATGGAGCAGCCCACTGCAAACTTTCAGCCATAGAGGAGGATGGCTACGTATTTTTACTTTGTTATCTAGACATCTTTAACCCATGATAAGGATATCCCTCACCTCCAGTGACTACTTAGCTGCCTTAGCAGCTGTTCCTGTGAAGCAAGCTTTCTGAAGTGAAAAGAATTATATTGGCTGATTCTTTTGTTTGTATTTGCATTAGTATTTTACCATCTTATTCTAAATAGAGCCTCCTCTACTTCTCAATCTCTTTATAATTACTTCTGTTACCCAGAAATATACTTCACTGGAACAATCCAAAACAGTTTTCCAAAAGCTTGTCAAGATACTATTCAGTTCTTCAGTATTGAAGAACTGCTACTATTCTATTCATCAGTACAGAAAACTAATGCTTGGCCATGACTAAATAGGAAGTGCTCACATACTTTATCACATTGTTTCAAAAAAGTAATTTTGCTTGATGCAAGAACTGAGTGGCACTGTCCCTGTCTTAGACTACAGAGATTGAGCTCTTTCAGTTACATTTGTATTGACATACAACATGCAAAGCAATGGAGCAACTCCAAGCAGAGTCAAAATCCACAGACCTTGATTTTAAGTCTTCTGAACTTTTACATTTTATATTCTCTACCTGTAAATTTCACAGCTGATCCCCTTCCCACTTGTGTCAAATTTTACTCCCACCGTTGTGGGATTCTTGAAATACATATCTGAATGTTGCAATTTGAGATTACCTAGATTTTTGGCACATACTTGAAAGAGTTAAGAGAGCACTGCTCAAATAAACACTTCTATAAAGTGCAAAATGTACAGTTCATAGTTTGTGGCAAGTAGGAGTAAAATGAATTTAAGCCAATTTTTAGCCCTCTTTATCCTGGGATGCTTTTCATCTCTTCCTCTAATGAAGTTTTATCTTTGAGTCTACTTAAGTCATAGCATGGAGAGCTCAGCTGCCCATGAGCTCCAGTACTGCCTGGCATCTCCCCAGTATGGCCGGCTGGGGTTCCTCCAGCTGTGCCTTGGCATGCTTAGAGTGCCTGCCCTTCCCAGGGCTTGACTGGAAACCCGCCTAATGGCCATTTCCTTGCTTCCTGTGGCAAGAGAACTCTCTTCCAGATGGACCTTGGGCTTTTAGGGCCATGTCTGGCACTTCTGGTGATCCTTGCCAGAGAAAAGGGCTAGGGTACAAGTGAGGATAAAGAATAGGTTAGGTTATACGCCACTGGCAAATGCACTTCTTTACCTTCCTTTATAGAAAGTCTACGCTGTAGATTATTCAAAGAAAAAAGTGTAAACTTCCACCACTGTTCACCCCCCTTGTTCACATGACATATGCTGTCCTCTTAGACAATGAAGATCAACAAAGGCAATTTTAGTTTTATTTGTACAGTCAGTTTTAATTTCAGGATCCACTGAGCCTCAGCACTTGAATTTCAATCAGTGATGTTTATTTAAAACACCTTCATTACTGCAATCTTTATATGTGCATACATTATGTAGCTTTTAATATTTATGACAATTAAATAGTATTATTAAGTCTATGTTATTATTAAATATAAGATATGCATTACCTTAAAGAAGTGTGGGGCAAGCTGTGTAATTCCTATATTCCAAAATACAATGTGAAAACACCACACTGGTAAAGAGAACACATTCCAATGAAACATAAAACCTTCAAACTGTGAGATGGTGCTTTTTACTTTCAAGGGCAGAGGCTAGACATTTAATGTACTGCCCAGAAAAAACGTTCATAAATACTTATTTTAGACTAGGCATAGTCTTAGCAAATTAGAAGGCTCATCTTTTGATCCTGATGATGATAATGATATCTAGCATGAACTCGGACAAACCATAATGGTCTGGAGCTCCCATTTTTCACCATGGATGTCATGTCACAAAAGTATATCAGACTCCTACATACTTCCTATTTGTTAGAAGCTGTCTGTGGAAAAGTATTAAACAGAGGTATATAAGAACAGAAAGACACAAGGACATTTGCTTTCAGAGGACCAAATCTGTTTTCCCGAGTACAAATGACCTTTTTAAGACCTCAGTGAACTTACCAGGGAAGATGACATATTTCTGAAAGTTTGTAATTTGTGTTTTTCTAACTATTCCCTAATGCTTTATGAATGTGTTTAAAAAGCCTTACACCTGGATGTATCTCACTTAAAGGTACATCTCACATATTCTACTGAAATGTCCAGTGAATTTTTTTCATAATGCCGTGAATTGTAGTCCTGGTAGTTAGTAGTTCTCCTTTGCTTCCATATTCTGCTGATCATATTTTAAAATGAATGCCATCAAAATGCTGTATATAAAACTGACTTATCTTTAGATAATAGATTTTATGCAATGAATGATACAGGTCAGGAGAAAGGCAACGGCTCAGACAGCTACTTTGCAAACATTATTTGATGAAAAAATATTAAATTATTTAAATTATGCTTTACATTTTATAATTATTCACTTGTTGGCAGTTAGGGCCCGGCTGCCGGAAGATATCGCGATGTACGGGAAGCTAGGACCCCTCTCCTGACAGCCTGATAGCCAGCAGTGCTTAGTTATGA
>JANHFX010017226.1:32093-46374 GCA_027560015.1 Chloroceryle amazona
TTATAAAGTGCCGTGTCGCTCACCAATAAACGCCATTTTGCCACCCACCATGCTGGTGTCAGGTGCTGATGGACTGCACGGCTATTGGGCGGTAGCCGTGTGCTTTCGGAACCAGGTTCCTACGCCTTTAAACGGCAACATTCACTTTTCCTTCATGATCCTTTTTTGGATTAATTTTACCCTGTTGCGCAGTTTCAGATGAGCACTAATATATACACTTATTGGATTATGTAATTCAAAAGATACTGAGACATGTAAATACAAGGACTTTAGGATTAATAAGTAAAATATTGTAGAACAGTTTTCTTTGTCTATTAGATGGTCATTAATGATTAATTTCTTCTTTGGTTTTGCCCATTCTTACTGATAAAAACAAGGTCTGTTTCTCTTGGCAGATTGGATTTTTTAAAATACTTGTTTCCATTTAGTTTTTTTTTCTTTTTTTTTTTTAAATTGACAACTATCTCATCCTAAAATGGTTTCAATTGGAAGGCACCTCAAAGACCATCTAATTCCAGTCCCCCTGCAATGGTCAGGGACACCTTCCTTTAGATCAGGCTGTTCAAAGCCTCATCCAATTTAGCCTTGAACACTTACATGAATGAAGCACCAACAACCTCTGAACAACCTGTTGAGTGCCTTGCCATCCTTACAGTGAAGTTCCCCCAAAAGACTTGACTTTGTTAAGACTTCATTTGTACACTTCATATTCTTTCACGTCTCTTCTATAATGGTCTTTTAGTCTTTACATAAGCATTTCCCTGTAGCACAGAATTATTGTCTGTCTACATGTAACTGGTTTTTGGTAGCTGGGTGAACTCCTAGCTCCCATTTTGTATAAAATCTCTTAGAATTTGAGAATGGACAAGAATTCACCATGTTCCCCAAAATATTTATCATTTGCCATTCTCTTTTTTGAGTATAGAAGAAGAAACTTTTATACTAACAAAGTAATGAACTGATGAAACTACATACATGAAAATTTCACCCTGGAACAAAGAAATTGTTATTAATATACCAGAATAGAATATAAATTCCATTAATTTGCATCCTTGTAAGCAACATGACAAAAAAACCCAAACCCTTTAAGGTTACCTCTCTTACCACTATTTTTTTTTTTTCTTTTTTAAGGTTCTCTAGCAGATCTTCAAGGCAAATGAAAGCCACATATACAGAGATAAAGGTTGGGGGTGGAAAGATATTAGGTAATGTTATGGCTCCCTTGCATCCCACAGAACGGGAATTGAATGTGCGTGTTGTCATTAAGGAATGTTCCTAAGCATTTGTCAAGCATATTTAAGCACATTTTCGTCAAACTACAGGTTTAAAGTGAAGCAGATTTAAAGCTGCTGAAGTCCTCTGCAGCTTTGAGGCCATAGAACAGCTTTTAGAAGAGCCAGTGTTTTTAAATACCATTGCATTTAACAATGATAGTTACATGTCAAGTATTTCAAGTACCATGCTATGGACACTACTGACAAATGATGATGGGGACGGAATTTTATTTGAATATTTTAACTTACTTCATCTAGGATTTTATTTATTTCTTCTTATAGACATGTTTTTATATTTTATTATATTTGGATCTACTCACATTTGCAATGCAAATTTCACTTTGCTTGTATTGACTGTGTAGCTGTGAGTCAAAAATTAAATTAATAAAAATAATGTTCCTAATATGTTTTAGAAAATTTGTCTTTCTCAGTGTTTCCTAGTTTCACATGTATTAACTGAAATGCAGACATTAGTTAATACTTAGTTTTCTCTATGCACAGCTTCTGGTTTTGTTAATACCAGTCCTGAAATAAGTCTTTACGCAGTAAGTAAAAGTAACATCACATTTGGGAAGTTATGTTTAGGAGATGCAGTATAAAAAACACATTGACAGAAAGCAACTGCAAATTAGGGAGTGACTGGTACTACTGGAAGTAAAGTTCCATTAAATGGAAAGAAGAGGAACAACTGATAGTGGTGAGACTAGAACCTGCTAAAATCAGTAGAATATTCCTACACAGTTTTATGAATATTCTAAAATATCTTGGAGGAGATATTAATACTTGGCAAAATCAGATTGTCTTTTAAAAAATAATGCTATTTTAAAATATTTTTATTTTCCCTTTGAAAACTACCTATGAATATGTACCACTTCACTTTATGTTACTGATACACTTTAAGTAAAACAAAAGTTTTGATGATACCTTACATAAAAATTGAGGCAAAAAGTAAATCTCATGAACATAACAAGACTGTTTTGCTGTTTAGCCATTTAACTTAACATATAAATAACACTGTAACACAAAACTCTAATTTTTACAATGGATGCAGTGACACACAATAATATTATTTCGTAACTCATACCACAAGCCTATACATTTTCTGGGTTTTATAGGGCAGAAAAGGTAGTGTTAGTGTGTAGAACAGAGAGGCACAAATCAAGAATCTGGATATAAATATTCAAACTCCATTTGGAGTTGAGCTCAATAACAAAAATAGCTATGGTTAAGATCTTTGTTTCTCACAATGTAGATGCTGCTGGTTTAACACATTCCTTATTATGCAGATGTTTTCACAGAGCTGAAAAATCTGAAGCAGATGAATTTTCTTTAAGGAGATGGAAACTTTTAATGATTTGACCAGTTTAGTGATATTTAGGGAATTAATGAGATATTCCATTAATATGCATCATGTGGAACTGCTATTACACTCTGGAAGGGACTAATAGACCACTGTTCTGTGTCTGGAAGTGATCAACAGTCAATAATTTCATTCTCTCATAAAGCAGTTTTCAAAGGGAAGAAGTTCTGTAACCTCAACAACTCTTCAGTGCATGGTTTGAATCAGAAATATTGCTACTTCTAGCGCCACTGCACATACTGTTCTTATTCACACAAATGTTTAACATTCTTGATTCTAACTAGGAATTTCCCTAAATTAAGTTTTGTGGTAAGAGGCTGCAGATTAATTACAGTTCATATAAAAGCTGGAGTTACCTTATGCTTTTTGATTCAGGCCTGGGAATGTTTTACATTTCTCATTTCTGTAATTAAAGTGAGAAGCAAAGGAAGGGTACCCACATGAGCTAAATCCTCCATTATGATGAATCTGTGCAGTAATGATGTGGCTACAATATAATCATTAAGTATCTGTTGTCCTAGACCAGACTGAACTAACAAGCATCATTAGATACATTATCTAACTATGTCAATATCAGGCAGAATTATGATTATCTGCGTACCCTCACACTGGATTTTCAGTTTAGCTTTGAATTTTGTGGGTTCCTAATGTTCAAAAGTGTGGGATAATTTTGAGATGGTTTCAATATGTCTGGAATGTATGGCTACCCTCAAATGCTACTCTTCAGACTTACCACCCTTCTAGTTTAGATTTAGAGTGGGTTTTCTGGTAATAATAATAAATAAATAAATAATAGAACAGGTAATACAAAAACATATTTTCATGAGGCCTTCTGTTTATTTACAAATATAAAGGTTTGCCTGTAAACCTTGCTTGCTTGCTTTCTAATAAATTTAACTTTTATGGTCAAACATACAAAAGTTATTAGAGTTGCTAAAAAGTACCAAGGTGGGTGAAGTAAGACAATGCAAAGCGACGACATCCGCATGCCCTTTCCATACCTTTCACATGCCCTTTGTTTCTTCCACCTTCCTGAACTTCTCTGCCTAAACACCTAGAGTCCCTTCTCTAAGTATAAATGCACAGTCATTATAGTTCCATTCCTTGTGTCCTCTCTCCTGTTCAGCATGCCTCTTCAATTTCCTTCTTCCTCTTACATCCTCTTGTGCTTCTTATCACATAATAATTTATCCTCCCTATTCCTTCCTTCCTCCCACCCAGACATACTGTGTGCTTCGTGCTGCTTTCTCCATTGATTAGTTCAGGTGCAAAGGTTTGGTTTTGGAAAAGGTAATGAAAAATTACCATTAATTACTCCCTTGTTAGCTCCCCCATGTTTGGACCATTTTTTCTTTAAATTTATGAACATATACTGGTAAATATTAAAAAAAAAAATTAAAAAATCTTGCCTTAAGAAAAACCTGATAGATTTCAAAACTGGGTAATCTATTTTTCATGCCTTGGAATCTCCACTTTGATTAAAAAATACAGTTTTATGTGGCATCTAGTTGTGTCACCTGTAATATATGTTCTGCATTTGGTAAATTCCTCTTGATAATGGATAAAATAATAGATTTTGAGAAGTTAGAAGGAACTTATTTTCAGTGAAAATTTTGCAGTAATCATCTCTGAGATTCCTTTAAAAGCCCATTCTCCAAAATTCAAAAAAATGAGAATTTAATTGAATAGATACTAAGTGTAAGATTTTGGAAAAAAAAAATATCCTCAAGAAATGAAAAGTATTACCGCTCCGTTATTTAAAAAAATAAAGTGTAACTATTCATTTCCCTCTTAAAATTTTTCACACCCAACTTGACTTGAAGCATTTGAGTTGAAGTTAAAGCAAAAATTTCCTTACCAAGCTGGTTTTGCAGACTTGCATTAGGTCTCTGAAGAAGCATCTGAGTGCAAGTTCAAATAAATTGAAAGTCCAAACAATAAAACTGGAAAACAGTCTTGCAAATCATGTTGCTTACTAGGAACTGTCATTAAATTATAGTAAAATCAAATTGCACAATAATAAATAACAGCCAGTCATCATGTATGAGAAGGAATCCTAAACACAAACCTCCACCCACCCGAAGATGCGTGCAGCCTGACATTTGGTCCAGACTATCAGGGTCGCCCCTTGGTGAGGATTCCCACGTCCTTGGCTCCCTGCTTATGGAGCTGTGTGGACCCAGCCTCGTGGCCTTGAATCACAGCCCTTATCCGCTTTGGTATTTTCAGCAGCTCACACAGCTAATAAACAATGCATTCATTAGTCAGACTACATTTTTACTTCCACAGACCAATACTTGGACTTCTTTAGCAAAAGAACCCAACCTGACTGATATCTAAACTTGATTCCTTTTCTTTGCGCACATTGCTGGGGTGGTAGAGTAGCAGCAGTTCCCATGCCACCCCTTCCCCAACAGTGCAGAAGGGCTCCTGGGTACCGCTGGTACTTAGGGCAGAGGCACAAGTGCCCAGGCAGGGCTTCCTGCTAGCACTTGCTTTTACAACAGGAAGCTGGGGATAACAAATTCTTCCACTGCAGATCACTCCTCCCACAGTACAGGGCAAGAGGAGGGAAGGAGTTGTATGACCCCTTTAAGCACCCGTATGGCCAGCAGCAGCAATAGGTGTATCAGGTGTGCAAATTGCTTTCTGTTTAAATTGTTGGCCTCAATCTGGACACAGCACGAAGCTTTAAACTGGATTTTAATTTTACAATATACTCTAATTTTTCTAAGTTGCACATTCTGTCTCTCTGTTTATATTGTTTTGCTTTACAACAGTAATAAGAAAGAAATTAGAGAGCTATTTTTTCATAAAAGGGTCTAAGAATATATTGAGACTCCATGTTTAGGCAAGCACCTCCTATTCAGAAACGAGATGCAGAGGCAGCACAGGCTACTTAAGAGATCCTGAAAACGAGTCACTCATTACGAAGCTTGCGGTCAAGAATCTGTATAAATGCCTATGCACCTGAGGTTTGTATTGTAAAATTCGCTTTCTTATTCAGCCAGTGATGAGGCACAAGGGCAATATGTGAACAAGGTGCTTTTAGCTTAGTTCTTTACAATGCACAACCACAAAATAAATATTTGGACAGTAGGGAGGAAAAAATTAAAAGTGAATATGGTAAGGTACATACTGTTGGAAAAATCTGGCCTAACTATAGATCAAAGTTTGTTGTCATTTGGACAAAGGAGCAAAGCACATTGCTCAGCATAGAGCTGAAGAGCTACATTGGCTTACTGTTCCCTGTACCTCAGCTCTCAAAGACGTCCTTGCACAGCAACACCAGCTTCAGCAGCAGCCATCAAACACAGGGGTCTAGAGACATAGCTGCCGCTTGAACCAGCTTTGCACTAGGATTGGTGACCTTGGCACAACATCCTCAAAACTGCTTTAGGTATTCTCCTGTACAGTCCTGCAGTGCTGTGAAAAGATGCCCTTTACAGCAGTTGCATTACAATTTATTTCAACATAGTATAAATCATACTTTAATAAAAATTCTACACCCATGAAAAGCTCAGCTGATGCAGGTGAATCTGAGGGTTCAAAGAATTGCTTGAGTAAATCCCCTTCATCTGTATAAAAGAAGTATATTTGGGCTTTTTGAAGAGGTGGAGAGTCTGGAGATGGAAATAACCTCAAAAAGTACAAGATTTGTGGGACAAACTATGATATAGAATAGCAGTCAAGGATCCTTAATCCACGACACATGAATACTAGAGGCACACTCAAACCATGCCTCTGGATTTCCTGGTCACAGGTTACCTTGGAATCTACTTGCAAACTCAAACTGAACATCTTTTTTGGGCAACTTCCCAGAAAATAACTGTTCAAGGGATTTAGAGCACTCCAAATGCTGTCATCCCTTGTCTAAAGGGTAAGTTCATTCAAGGGAAGGTGAAGTTACCGTGGGAAAATTCCCACCTGATGATTACTTCCTAACACTGGAAGTTAACAAATATGTCTCAGAAAACTAATTGCAAAGAATAAGATGAAGAATTTTGGAGTTCTATTCTTTTTTTTTCCGTATGAGTGTAGCACCACACAAAAAAGACCAAGAATACCCATACATAAAAATACATATAAAACATTTCTGAGACTGACAGTCATCTTTTCTCAGATGTGTTAATTTGTTTTGATACTGCAGTCACCACAAGGCTGGATGCATTAGGGAAAAGCGAGCCTTATAGTGATTATAGCAAAGGCCAGAGACTTTTCTTGAAGCCTGAGCAAATCTTCAATCACACAGTCTCAAGGCAGACCTACACGGGTGGTAGCACTGAACACCTTATTCTTCTTCCCAAGCTGGAGAGTCATAACAGAGGTCTCATGAAGGATTTGGTTTAAGTAGGCTTTTGCTTTCTTATAAACATAACAGTGATCTCACTCTTCTCTCAAGCCATCAGATTATTTATTCCCTGTCCACCCCTGTTGCAAGTACATTTGCAATTCTATGACTATCACAGTGTCAGGAAACTAAGAATCAAAAAAGAACCAGTGGAGGAATGTGTGTAAACCAAAAGTATACAAAGACAGAACAAGAAAAATGAAGGGATCTGCATTTCTGAGACAAACCAAAGATAAACCCAGATAAACCACTCTCTCAACCATGGAGAAAAGGCTTGAGTGGAAGAGACTGAAAACACTCCAGGCAATGGGTGCAATGGGTGCAATGGGTGCAATGGGTACATGATATATGTATGTTAACTACATACAAGAAAATAATAAAATGTACATCCCCACCCTTCACCCAACCACAAAAGTAAAGTAGGCAGCACACAAGGCTGTTCTGACTCCTGGAAAAATGATCCGTCTGCTATTCTCTCTCTGTAGTCTTTTGCTGAGGCTTTTGCCGCAATGGTTTGAGTCATGCTAGAAAAAGAGAGGCATGATCTCTGATTTTTCAGATTTTCATATATTCTTGAAAAGAGTTCATTAATGTGAGGCATGGTCTTGCTGTTTCTAGAAGTAGCATTAAAGAAGAGGTGGAGGGACCAACACAAAATAAGAATTTGCCTGAAATTTCCATACTAATTATATAAATTTACAATAAAATACAGCTGAAACATCCAGAAACATTGTACAAAAATAAACCCTACCAAAAAGATCACTCTGATGTAAACATTTTCACTATGTGAGAAAAGACAAAGCTGAAATAATTTGATTCTTCTGTACTATGTAATGCAAAAGCATTAGCTTTTAAATCTTGTATATAACTCTGCTATAAAAGCAATATTCACATTTAAACAGGGCCTGCCAGACGTATTTAATTCTAGTTTTATTAAAAATACCAGAAGCTGCTCCTAATAGATAAATGAATCGCATATGAAACCGCATCCAAAAAAATTTGAAAAATTTCAAGTGCACTTCTATTCAACTTTATCAGTTAAACAACCTATCGCAGGTCTCTTGCTGAAGGGTTCCAATAAACAAGTTTCAGAGACTAAAAATGACAAACAGCACTTAGTAAAGGACAGATTTTAAAGGAAAACCTTTTCTGGAATTGCTTTTAAATATTTTACCACATCCTTTACCTAAAAATCTCTGAAGAACTTCAACTTACTTAAAGACAAGACAAAGTTAAAAGAAGCAGGAGACCAAGTGAAACTCAGCATTTATTTTGTTGAAGTGGAATAGCAAAACCAAAAAGTACATTGGCCACAGGAGAAAGACATTTTATAATGACTTTTAGCTTTCATAACGTAAATCCATAGGTTTATTTATAACAGCTTAAAATATGCCATATCAACTATACTGACTCATATTCACTCATATTTTTTACTGTTCTGTGCTATTTCAATAGCACAAAATTACTAAAAATTTGATTTACCTACTCTGGTAATCTGGATTAATGGCAGCTTTGTTTCCTGTAAAGGTTTCCAACTGGCTGGGCCCAAAACACCCAAACTCTTAGTGCATCTGACCCATGGTTATTAACTCAGAAACATCCTTTTAATTTTGTTTTCTTTGGACATGCCTCTGGACACAGGCACTGTGGGCTGCGGAAGGAAATCCAAACTCTCCCCAGCTCTCTGAAGCTACTTAGCTCTTAAGACAAACAGGATCTGGCATTAAAGTGGGGTTTTGTCATGCTGTAAGTTTCTGTGTTGGGAAGCAGGGTTAAGGCCTTGGATCATATTTAATCTTTACCAAGGAAATTGTGGCAAGCAAAAGGGCAGTGGGTGGGTCAGTGTCTCTGCAGCCAATTTCTCAGTAGGACCAAACTTGTGAAATGCTGAGGACTTGTGTCTCCCAAAGAAACCACTGGGAGTTGAAAATCAGTTGGATCTCAAGATTTGTCCCAAAATATCCTAATGGATATTTCTTCTGTATCAAGAAGCAAAATAAAGGCACAAGGATGGTAATATTATGACTTACAGGAACAGAGTGTTAGATGGTCCCTCGAGTGGAACACATCCATGTGTAGCCATGTTACAAAGTCCATTTATTTCCTACAGAAGCAACGTAGCAATATGAGTACTACGTGACTGACTAATATTCCAACCGCACTGTAAAGGTAAAAAATGCCAGACTTTGTCTAAAACAGACAATATGTTTTATGACTTTAAAATGAAATCACAGAAGACCTAACTCCATCCAGCTGTTCTTAATAGAGCTTTTATTCCCCTCTTTGTTTTTCATTCTCTACCTTAATCCACTTCAAAATTACCTCACGGTCTCATTCATTTTTGCTCGTAACTTGATAACTCTTACAAAACACTGTATTGCCCATTACAGGAAAAAAAAAAAAGAAAAAAAAAATAACAGGGAAAGAAATACAGAAAGTGTATATTACTTATAACTTGTGATGCTGCAATGAAAATTTGCAGAGGAACCTGCAACTATGTCTCACAGAATGACAAATTTATGATGCATTCGATGAAACATTCCCACATTTTCTGCATCAGTCATTTCTATTCCACTCATTTTAGTAAAAACAATCCCCCTTATTTTGCAACTAATTGAAGAATTAATATGAAAGGATTGAACACCTGTTGCTCTGTTGGCAGAAAACAGCAATTACAATGTTTCTAACCAGTAGATTTAAACTACAAAAGAAAGAAAAAAAATAGAAAAGGGAGAAATCATAGTAGTGACCATGGTCCTTTTGAATTCAGAGGATATTGCAGCTTTTATTCAGATTGGGAGTGATCCCTCTTAAGTTTCATCAGTTGATGGAGGCCTCTTCTCCATCCCTCCATCTAGCCTCTGTCCCCTTAAGCATTTTCCATTAGCTTGGAGTACTCTGATTTACTCAACCTCCTCTGTCCTTTCCCACACACATTAAGACAGGCTTAAAATCCATTGTACATTCACCTAACTGTCATGCAGATCCTCTTTTACCAATTTCCTATTACAAACATTAATCACTGTAAATAAATGCTATTAAAAAGAGAGATGAAATCAATTTTCATCTCCTCTTTTTCATCTTTATCTAGGAAACTGGTTAGGCAAGCCTTAAGCTGATGTAGAAAGAGTCGAACATAAGGACCTGCAAGCAAGTGATTTTTTTAATAGGTGGAATTGAAAGGAAAATAATAACCAAAAAACAAGCAAGCATCATAGCCACTTAGAATAAACATTCTTAACCTTCTTTGCTGATGCAAACCCTAAACCAATTAAACATTAGAAATGTAAAGTATTTTGCTATTTGGTCACCAGCAATGAAAGTAAAAGAAGAAATGCAGGGGTTCAAAATACTCGGGAGAAATCTATTTGCTGTTAACTTGGGAGCACTAGGACCTAAGCCCTCACCCCAATGGGGGACTGCCAGTTTTCACCCACTCCTCAATCAACAGGACTGTGGCATACCCATGGCTCAGTGGGTGTCCCCCTGACTACAGCACCACAGGAGCATGGCTCAGCTATTTTGCTTTGTACTAACAAACCTTAAATTATTTTTCCCACAAAATTATCACTGTTACTAATTATAAATTAGTAAGTTCTATTCCTTTTCACTTTTTATGGAAATGTAGATGGAAACAAGTAGTATCAGTTTTTCCCAACTATTTTGGAATGACCGTCACTGTCTGGTCCAGATGCTCCTATACTTTGGAAGTAATGTCTTCCATGACATGTCTAGACCTCATCTTTAAGGTCATTTTCAGAAGCAGGCCTCACTTAAAAATCATGGCGGTACTAGAGGCACAGTCCTTTTCCTTTTTATTTCATAGCTGTTTCAGGGAATGGCTAAACTGTGAAAACACAATTTTTTCTCTCTTTCATAAAATACCTTCTTACAGGATGTGCACACCTCAAGCATTTTTTTTTGCCTTGGTACATTCTGCTAAAGATTTTTTTAAAAAGGCATGGCAAACATATAGGTGACATGGGGCCCAAGAAGGGCAAATTCTGTTTGTGGCACCTGACCCACATGAGTGGAGGCATCAAGCGCTAGGACTGGATGCTGCTGGCAGTGCCCAGTGCTTTAGGAACTCCTCACACAGGGAATGAGACTTCTCCAAGTCCTGATTCGTTATGAGGATGCATCAGAAGTCCAGTTGGGGCCAAAAATGAGAAGGGCATTGTGAGTCAGCAGGGTCAGGCTGACACAGAGTCTAAGGACGGGGATGCTGAAACCCCAGAGTGAGATTAGGCTAAGTGGCTCATGAATCATGACAAGGTGGAAGCACAGCCAGGCTGCAGGTCAGCTGGATCTGTCTTCACAACACTGGGTTGTGCAGGCACAAAGAAAGAATGTCAGAAATCCAAGGAAGATCAGGATGAAGGTGTGACTCTGCCCACTGCTATCCAAGTATCAGTGTGCAGTATATTTTGGAAAGTACTATAAAGACAGAAAAAAATTTGTTCTTTTCCTGTTAAAAAGAATGTACACCTATATCACAACAGCAACAAAAATCAACTCTATAGGATAAGCTATTTCTATGAAGAAAGAATAAAGCATTAAATACTTGATGTTTTTCTGAATTTATAAATCAAAATAAACTTTTAAAGCTTTCCTGTTAATGGAATTAAAATCATTATCAGTCTTTCCTTAAGTGCCTACAGTACATAGTCACAGTCCATTAAGACAACATATTAGCATTGTTCATAACAGGATGTAAATGAAATAATCAAGTCATCAGGACTATTTCAACATCAATAAAGCCTCAGAGTGATTATTATGTACAGCCATGACACAATACCTTTTTGCATACTTTCCCTGATCAGATTAAAGTGGTGATGAATTCCTCGATGGCTCAAGTGTGCTCCAAGGAAAGCTAGAAGGTTGTACAGTTAACTCCCAGGGTGTAACTCTAAACCATACAACCTACTACCTCAACCCGGATGCACACAGCTTCCGACGATGACCATAAAGTCTTCTTCACTTCTTCAGCATTTCTTTGAAATGTGACACAGGCCTATGTACTTCCCATGGGACTAGGCTTTCAACTGCAGTGATTCCCCAATTTTCAGAATATAAGGCATATCCTTAGATAGATTTTTCTACTGCAGAAGTAAAATTTCTGTTCTCTTCTGTGTACATATATAAAAAGATATATATGTGTTTTATGTGTGTATATATACATGTATACATATTTGATAGGATGATGCAAGTCCAACTACACTTCTGTAAAG
Source organism: Chloroceryle amazona (assembly GCA_027560015.1). Taxonomy (NCBI): domain Eukaryota; kingdom Metazoa; phylum Chordata; class Aves; order Coraciiformes; family Cerylidae; genus Chloroceryle; species Chloroceryle amazona. Next base: position 44,310 of record JANHFX010017226.1, read on the forward strand.
AAATAACCATGTGGTCTTATTACAGTAAAAATGAAAACTAAATTTCTTCTTGTTTTTGTGTTTGTTTTTTTTTCTGCATTTTTTGAATGTAATACCACACAATGGTATACTTAATAAAGCCAGAAAACAGTATATCCTACTCTCCCTCATTGGAAAGCCTACAATTCCCTCACATCTCTGTAACTTTTAATAAGATATTAAGGCAATGGTGCTTAAAGAAGCCAATAAAAGAACAAATCAATTATATTTTAAGGTAGGGCAATAGACAAGAGAAGCATTCCAAAAAACAATATATAGTTTGGTACACTCACTTGAGCTTGTTGTCAAATACCACTGCAGTGTGTGCTACACAAAGTTTTGCCAGATCACCATACTGACACAGACCCATAGAAGCGAGCTTGTGCAGTGCGTTTCAACACAAGATCGGATCTACGGGTTTATGCCAATTGGCATCACTGATTAGCATTTCCCTTTTAAAGTGAAACACAGAAGACTTTAAACAAACAAACATATGAAGTAATGTAAGAACGAGTATTTATGAGTAAAAATATTACCATCTATTGCAAAGAAGGCTACTTCAAACATAGCTGCATAAATGGCGGATGCACCAAACAAGCCAAAGACTTTTAACTAGTTTGTTTTGTGAAAAAGAAAGAACAAACTTTTTTTTTTTACAGATTGACGGCACAACATTGTTTTGTCTTCAGCAGGAGCTAACATCCTTTTGCGCACACTTTGCCTTACTGATGAACTCTCAACTCCCGACAACTTGAATCTGACTATAGCATGCACACAGCAGGCAAGACTGGAATCCATAATTGGATGTGACATAGAAGTGAACAATACAGGTTTGTCCTTTGTGTCTGAGCTCATATCATGTACTACAACCCGAAACAAAAATCACCCCACCAAATCTGAAAAGGAATGAGGCACACTGGAGGGCAGCTCCCATACAGTGTTACAAAGACTGCTTAGATATTTCTTCATATAACAGGGCATCCAAGTACTACTTGACAAGAACTTGTTGATTAAACAATGCCTATTAATCAAAGCAAAGAAGTTAATTTCTATATTTTATTTGCTAATCCTCCCATCGATGCTATTCTCTAATAATAAGAATGCAACTAGAAATGCGATCTTGGAAAACTTCAGGGTTAACTCCTATAACAGCCACTTTCTTAATCTGACCAGCAAGGAGTACAATACAAATTATCAGACACTGAATGTAGGGTGTCCTATGCAACAGACTGAAAACAGGTCCTTTGAGGCAATAACTAGCAATTCAGAAAAGTAAGACACAGATAAAATTTGATAATTTACATATTTGAAACAAAAGCCTTCATAAATACTACATCTTTAAGAATATCACCCGACACGTCAGAGTAATTTTTAACAATACAGCCACAAATGTATCTGCAAAATACAGAAGCAGGTATAATTCTAAACGAAGGTGCAATAGAAAGGTGTCTTATGATTTTAGCATATTACTAAAATCTCTATCTGACAACGATTTTAAAGCCTGCCTTCCACTAGTTCCCGCTGAAGCCCTAATTCTGCCATCATTACTTGGGCAAAACTCCTTTCAAGAGAATATTGGCTGCTGCCAATAACAAAGTTTTTGAATTGAGGTAATGCTTCATTTTCTTGTAGACTGCAGCAAGTATTTTTAGTTCAGTAATGATTGCTTAGCAATAGTAAATAACCATTTTTTTCTTTTCTTTTTTAATTTAGTGGATTAAACCTTGCACACTCAAGCATAGTCTTTTTGTTATTTTAAAATAACATTAATTTATTTTCTGTAACACTCTCTTTCAAATCTGCTTTCACTTTATGTACACTTCAGCATTTAGAAATGATAATTTTATAATTGTTTTCTGCTGACATTGAGGAGATATGTAAAGCAAGCACTCAAACTAGAATAGTTAACCTAGTATCAGAAATAAGTAGGCAGACTGCATATATAATTTACTGAAGGCCTGTAATAAGTGCTATAAAATTGCTTCTCTGATTTTCTTTCTTTACTCTTCTTGGGGGGGGGGGGGGGCGGGAGAAGGGGGGGACTTAC
>JANHFX010017226.1:48927-80600 GCA_027560015.1 Chloroceryle amazona
TTAGTTACAGATCATTTCAAAAGTAAAGAAATACCCAGCCAGTTTCCCTTTTCACTTGCCTAATTTGCTTCACCAAACGATTTGTTTCTTCTTCTTAGGGCTCCTGTTCTTTCTCGGAAGAAGACCAGGATGACTGTCTTCTCTCTTGCGTGTTCTTCTCGGAATTCCAGGCACAAAGCACTGCGCAAAAGCTGCACCAATCCTTGCCGCAACTGCCTGCACAGGACTAGAGGTGGAGAGAGACCAGCAAATTCACCTCACCCCTGCACCGGTTTTATAAATGGGGATTGCACAAATCTGCCGAAGCAAAGGGGTGAAAAGGCAGGGTGCCAGTTTGCTACACTATGCTGCAATGATCTCATGTTCAATGCTGTCGCCCCGTTTGCCCAGTTCAAACGCCTGTTCATTAAACAGGAGGAAGGAAGAAAGAAAAAAAAAAAAAAAGCACCAGAAAAATAAAAATCAACTTTTATCCTTCAGACACTCAGGAGGGCTGTTCTAAACTACAGATCAGCAATAAAAAAAAAAAACACGTAGTTTTAAAATGCAGTTATGAAGTATAATTATTCTGCTTATATTTTCTTTCTTTCCCTTTTCTATTTGGAGATAAGAAGCAGAATTTATCAGGCGTGAAAGGGACAGCCTCCTGGTGGTGTGCCAAAAAAGCCAGAATAAAGGCAAAGTTGTGCTTCAAAGCTCAATCGCTTGCTGAGTCTGGCTAAAGTCAAGTATTAAGATCCACCATTTTCTAAGCCATGTAAGAAAAGAGGAAAGAAGTCAGAACGGGCGATCCTTTCCAAGTCTCCGTTGGCACCATCACAAAATCTCAGCCGTAAGGTCACATGATGCTCTGCCAAATGTGGAGTGCATTCCCATAAACCATTCTGCTGATACTGCGAAGGCAGCTATTGTCTAGTTTATACCCAAAGTTCAGCCCACTCTTCATTGAATTAGCTGAAAAACGCATCACCTTTGGGGGTTGGGAGCCATGGAAACGTCTACCTGGCAAGCTGCCCACTTTTTCTGCCCATCAACCAGAGATGGAATTGTGCTGCCTAATGTAATGATGACTAGGAATGTGAAGAGTCGTCCAAAGTGAATCTGATTCTTGCAAAGCCTGCTTCATTTGCACAGCAAACTCTGGCTTCTTGTTGTTAAAAAGGGGAGGGGAGGAGGAGAAAAGAAGAAAAAAAAAAAAAAAAAAAGGCGCCTTTCTCCTAAATGTAGCAATTAAAGGTCTAGTAAACATGCCAAGTCTGCAACTTTCCTTCAGAACATACTGAAATGGTTCACAAAAAAAGCACTTGGTATAACATGTTTTCTGGTTTAAAGCAGCACTCCTTTTTTCCAGAGTTAATGTGGTATACCCTGGACATTTTTGCTCCCTGAGGAAAAAAAAAAAAGAAAGGTACACAGCAGATCTCTCATCTCTTCTTTTTACCTGTCATTATTATCTCCTGATTTTTTTCTAGCACAAATCATACATGCTTGTGACAATACCCACTAGTACAAGTGGGGACGCAATATTGCTGCAATCTCCCTCAAAGCAGTCTCCTGAGAAAGCTGGTTGTGTTACCAGCAGCACAAACTCCTTCATCTGAGCCCTCTTATCTTCACTAGTGAGTAGGACAGCTGATCTATAAGTTTGCAAACCCGTACATTTGAGACCAGTCAGCACCCTCCCTTGTTCAAAATGCATTTAATCTGGATTTTGTGAAAAGAGATGCAATCAGGCAGAATTTATAAAATATGCAAGTCATTAAATATACTAAGTAATAGACATAACTCTTCTGATACAGACCTGAAAAGTCAATTTTGCCCATCTATTGTTGTAAAGTAAAATGTCACTTCCAAATTAAAACACCCTGTAACCTACTGCGCAACAAACATAAGATCTCCCAGCACCTAAAAAACTTGTACAGAATTTATCTGAGAACTGCATTGTGAACAAATGAACAAAAAGCCAGTCAGTTTCTACACCATGAAGCTTAATGGCTACTGCAAAATGTGGTTATTTCTCAGATCCTCCCGTTAATAAAAACAGAGTCATGGGAGGAGCCTCTCTACCTATTAGCATCCATACAAATGCTCCCATGCAGAGGAGGTTCCATGCTAAAGAGCTTACAGCTAAAAGCTGGTAAGGAAGTGCAAACAAAGTGAGGCACAACAGGCTAGAAACCACAGCAGGAGGACAGGAAAAGCCATTCGCAGGGACACTGTGGGAAGTAACTCTCCAGCTCAGCTACTTTTATGTTTTGTTTTACAGTTCTTTCCAGTTTCACTTTATTTACCTGGAAATTAAATTTCATTATCGAAGGAAGGAAGTGTGAGAATGAGGACTTTGAAATGGAGGAAGACAGTTACAACGGTGGCACAGACCTTGGAGGAAAGTCCCAGGGCTGCCCACCAGCTGAAGGGCTGCAAAGGCTGCGTGCACCCCTGGCTGGGACTGGGGAAGCACAGGTGGCAGGCTGGCTGCTGTCAAGGGGCATCCCCTGCCTTGCTCCCAGTGCACCCCAGTGGCCTGCACCCTGGTTTTGAGGAGGGCAGGCATGGGCAGGTGGCGGAAAACACTTGGGACAACTACTCTGGATGACAAAGGGTGATGCTAATAGAAAGAACCAGGAGAAGATGCAGCCACCATGGCCCAGCAGCAGCAAGGCCCTGAGAGGAGGTGCTGGGTACAAAATCAGTGGACAGTAGTGGCCCTGCTCTGCCTGCTGAGCCAGCACAACTGTGATCTCCCTGCTCTGGTCAACTGATTATTTGCTCTGGTCAACTGATATCTGCTGTCTTGCAGAAGAGAAACTTATTATGGCCCCAGTAATTCATCTCACAGCTTCATTCCTTCCTTTTCCAGATTTGGAGCTCTCTCAAACGGTCTTTCAGAGTGAAATGCCACACACGTGGTTTTGAATGCAGAGGCCCTTTTCTTTTACCCGTGAGCTAAAGATGGCTGACTAGGTGCTACCAGTAAGTGGAAATGATGCTTGTCATTCTGGCTACTTGGTACAATAGTCCCACTGCTTGAACCACAGGGATCTCACTGATTTCCAGGGACCGTGAGTGAACTATGTGTGTTGTTATGCCTCAACCATAAAAATTACCCATGAGTGGATTCTCCTGTAAAGGTCTTTCAGATAAAATAGTAACTTTGAGATTATTTAAAGCTAAATTCATTTCTCCAGGCTCATAAAACTCTGAAAGACAATCCTTTAATCAACAGTTATGTAGAAACAGAAACCTGAGATTCCACTTTTATCATTTTAGTAGTTTTCTTAGTATTCAGGTGCATTTTGAACCATGGTAAAAAAATAATGGTTTCATTAGAACTGAGGAGAAACCTCCAACTAAACAACAATGAAATCATATCCTGTTCAAATTTACTACTATTATTATCAGTGACGGTATGTGAAAAGGACAAGGGAACAGCCTTACTTTCAGATGGTTTTTGAACATAAACCCAAAACTAGCAAGTACTCCACTGTAGTTACTACACGTTAAAAGCTGAAAATACACAAAGTGAAAAGGACGTGCAAGTGCAGGATATATTACACATTTCTGGATAACTTTAATATACTGAATTGTGTGGCATAACTCTTCACAAGAAAATGGTCTTGCTCTGCAGACTGCATTCAGAAAGGCTCTAGCATATAGAGGTGACAAAATTATTTGTGAAAAGTGCAAATTAAAAGTTATCTTCTTGTTACTTTCATTTTATCTTCAAATGTCACTGTGTCTTTTTTTTTTTTTTTTTTTTCCTGCCTTAAGGTTAACAGCCTGAATTAAGAGAATTAAGCAAGATGCTCTGTGGTAAGAGCCAAAGATGTCATTCATCATGAATTTAACTGTAATTTTTCCCTTTCTGAAATTTTCATGGACAAACTGGCTTTAAGTTCCTTCTCTACTAATCTTTTTCATTGTGTTATCTGAAACCTCTTTAACTTTTCGCTGAGCACATACATCATATTTAGCTGTATGGATGGGTACTTGAACTTCACAACCTTCTTTCTGCGCTGCTACAGGAGAAATAAAATCTTAGAAAAAAAAATAGTATGAAAAAATTGAGTAATGCACATCCAATACTCTTGTTCACACAAGCCTTCTTCACAGAAGTTTTAAGATCTTAACACACTTAAGAGTGCAGATATTCATAAATAACAAAGAGTACAAATATAGTGAATTGACACTGCTACTGAAAATTCAGAGAAGCATTGTCCAATAACTATTCCACAGTATAAAAAAGTCCCCCATTGCAAGCAGGAGCTGCCCTTCTGTTTTTCACAGGAAGTGCAGTTGTAGTAGAATAAGCAGTGCTGCTGAGAAGGGATGATTCTGAGAGAAGCCCACAGAGGGGACCAAGTAAATCCAGACTCTATCACTATTCCCTGTTTCTTAAAAAATTAGGCTTTTAGGAGTGATCGTTCAGGCACAAAAAAGATCACACACAGAATTGCCATGGTTGGAAAAGACCTTTAAGATCATCAAGTCCAACCATTATCTAACTCTACCAAGGCCACTACTACACCATATCCTTAAGCACTATAGACAGCTTTTAAATGCATGCAGGGATGGCAATTCAACCACTTCCCTGGGAATATGGCACTTTCTCCACAAACGAGACAGTATTTCAGAGAGGTAAAAATACTGTGGTGTTATAAAATATCGAACCAAACCAATTCTGGTGACAGGAAGAGCTTTGCCACAGACATTTGCTTGTTCAACATACTTGTTCCAGCCCCCATTTATTTTGCCAGTGTTACTGCAGAAACATTAAATAAGTTCAGAGTAAGAGGTACAACATTCAATTCCCTCATGTACACCAAATCCTAGACATAGAAAAATGCTATTTACATTTTCTTTACCTCTTTTGTCTCTTGCAGGTCTAAGTGCAAATACAACTGAGCATTATCATCACCATACAACTGTTATCATCACCATACATCAGATGAAAAAATCTGAAACAACTATTTTTATTTACATTTATAGTTATATTTTTATTTTTTAACATTAAAAGCTTTTAACACATCACTCTTTAAAATGCCCAAGTAGCATGGCAGTTAGGTGTTTTTTTCCAGTTCTAGAGCCAAAGGTACCAAAGATTAACTTGTTTTCATAAACAATTTATCATTACATAAACAATTTATCATTACATTAATCACAGAATACCTGACATTGCTCAATGTTAAGCACACTGCACTAAAACATAAGTACTACCTTGAATTAGATAGTTTCTAAATACCGTCATTATAGTTTGCACCAACTTGACCACTGCCTTTGAAAACTAAAATCTGAAGATACCTTGATCCTGGGCACTAGACTGGGAGGACAGTAAACACAGAGAATTAGCCAGCAAAAAGAGTAAACACCATTAATTTCTTACACTCCTTCTACTTGTGATAAATAGAGCACCATCAACTCCTTTCCCTAACACCTCTTCAAGACAAATACAGCCAGAATTGAAGACAGAAACTGTTTTATTAATTCATGATTTAGCAACATGCTTAGTGCCTAGACCTGATCCAGCATAATTTCCATCCCAATGTTGTCCTTCAAAAACTGCTGCAATGCTTAGTTGAGTAGGACACCTATATACAGGGAACACTTTCACAACAGCAATCCTCTCCCAAAATCCTCATGGGTCTGGGATTGCACAGACATAACTCAGTTGAAAGCACAGATGGCCTCCTGCTCCCTACTTTCCCACATGGACCTGTATGAGCCCTGGCGGCTCAGAACTTGAAATCTTATGCAGTGTTATTTAAGAGGAGCATTTTGTTTAGATGCCTTTAGCCAAAAGTAGCCTTCAGTAGAAGACACGCTATGTGTCACCTACCCTGCACCTGCTATAATTGATTACAGCCTGTTGTGGGGCGGGGGGGTCCATACCGCCACACAGCCTCACACCTCAGTATGGCATAGTTCACTGCTCATGGGAAAAAAGAAAAAATAGGTACTTTCAAAACATAATTAATTCAGGGAGGAAGTTACACACATCTTTAGGTCCTTACATTCCTGCAAATCTGGATGGAACTTTCCAAAACATCAGAATGTGATGCAGGCAGGTATATATGTACACATATCCAAACACAGCCCACACATTTTGGTAATTTAATTACAAAAATCTGAGGCCACTGCATGAACTTTGATGGCTTACATTCTTAACAGGTTGAGTTCTGTTAGTCAAAAAAAGACCTAGTCAGATCATAACTCTAAGTTGAAAAGAAAGAACATGTGCATTATATCCCAATGTAAATTGTGTTTTTGAGCGAGCAGACTAAAGGATCAATTAGCTTTGAAGCAAAAAGTATTAAAAATGGATAGGAAACAGTTTTCCATATTCCATTTTTCAATTTCCTTACTGTGAACTTTTGAGTCTGAAAAATAATCTCACTTCAAACAGCACAAACCTTCAGATCTAGATTTTTTTAAGTACTTTTATACTGGAGCAGCTAACACCCTGTACAGTAAAATCTTTTAAATATTCATTTTAGATTTTTACAATATTTTTTACAATATCTTACAATATTTTTAGCACAAATGGCGACTCTTTAGTATGAATTGGCATAATTTTGTGAGTAAAACCTGCACTTCAAAATAATCAACATCCTCAGATAACCTGAATAATATAGAGATGGAGGCAGAGGAGATCAAAGGCATAGAGCCTTCTTGGAAGATTGAGCAGGCTATGAGTGATCAAAGGCAAGGGAGAGATGACTCTGGATCTTAACTCCTGTTTCCACTATACATGTATAATTTACAGGTTATTGAACTGTGGGAACTATTTATATATTAAATATAGGTTACGAGTTTGTAAAGTTATTTGAATTACAAAAAATGAACGCTGGTAGCTGAAAATGTCTAGGCAGGATCTTTCAGAGAATACTTTTCCAACATTTTTTTTTCCAAAAGCAAATGGTGCTAATGCAAGTAGGTTTCTTTGTCATTTTCTGACAAAATCAAACAAAAAAAAACCAAACCAAACCAAACCAAACAAACAAAAAAACAAACACCAAAACCAAACAAACAAAACAACAACAACAACAAAAAAGAAAAAAGCACACTATGGCTGGTCTCATCACAAAAGAGATACCGTGTTGTTTGGAAGTAATAACTCACAGGGTTAATGGAAAACTCATGTTCTGAGTAGAGCACTACTAATTATATTAGCTCACTTTTCAGAAGATTTAGAGCATATGTAACTCAAAATATTTATCAAATTACAGTTCCACACTGTGTGAAATTCATGTGCACTCACATAAGGGCATTCCTTTATTCTTTCTTCCTCACATTTTGGTAATATACCTGTTTACAACCAAACTTCCTTCCATGAGACTTTTCACAGCTTACCAGCACAAGGGCACTCAACTCAGCACTGAGGAGCTTTCATGCAATCAGTTGAGTATCTTAGCTACTGGAGTCTTGGTTACTTGGTCATTATTCATCTTTATCAGAATTAAGTTCTATACTGGAGAAAATTTTAAGCTTAAAATTTTCCTAAAGGAAAGAATTACAGCCCCAAAGTTTTGACTCTACAAATCAATTAAGAGTATTTTCTCAGAAAGTACTGAATAGCTATATAGAAAATAAATATCAAACATTACATCTACATACTCAAAAAATTAATTCAGCAATGCACACATTTAGCAACGATATGTATATTCATATGATTCATTACTTCACAACTTATCAAATTTTATGATATTACATATAGCTGCTATGCTAGAATATATAACACTGTGAATTTCATGTTAATATCAGATTGTTTTTTTGATGCGGACAGGAGTTGTACTACAACCAATAGTATCATAGTAAGCTGAAAACAGTCTTGAGCTTAAGAGATGGTTCTAGTTTACACTGCACAGTCAAAGTTGCACACGTGGACAAAGGATAATGTATTATAAATAAGCACAGAATGATTATTGAAGAACCTGAAATATGACGAACCATTAAACAAAAGCAGATAACATAGTCTGTTAGCTACAGGTTTGAAATTTTCAGTACTTAATGTCTGAACAGCACAAAGGAGATTTCAGAGGACCAGCAAAAGTGACATACCTAGAAAGTGTTTTTAGTTTTCATAGTTATAATCAGAAGGCCTTTATTTCTTATTTCAAATTGTGACAAGAGTACTTCAGTCTTGTTTAAAAATCTTCCTGGAATTCTGAACTACTAGTAAAAGTTTGCATAGGCTGTATGGACTTAATGACATTAAAGGGATTTTGCTTTATATTTGTATAATGTTTAGTTCTTTGGGATCAAAGACAAGAATTCGCGCTTTTTTTTTTTAATTATTATTACAACCTTTGAACAAGAGCAATCCAACAGGAATATAATGCTTTTTGATTAGTACAGGGCACATAATAACTGGCTTAATATCTAGGAGGCACTACTTTTTCTAACAGCTCAGAGGTAGAATATCTACAGAAATGAGCACAGCCTAGGTAAAGGGAACTGTCTTGTTTGATTTCCAGAAAGACCTGTCTTGTTGAAGAGGTTCAGTTTATAACGCTGTTGCAAGTCATTCATAATGAGGTACAAAGGGTAGGTAGCTTCATGGTATGTAAAGGGATGCTTCTGAAGACATTCTCATGCCCCCTTTTTTATATTTCTCCAACCGTAACAGGAAATTAAAGGTTGCTAATCATTTAATCTACAAATACATTACTTTCAGTTTGTTAACAGATGGTTCATTCAGCACAATTTCAGTGGACTATATTTGATTACGTATCTGCTTCCTGAAAAGGTATTTTTCTAAAACACTATGGTAACCGATGCTTGCAGAGCATGAAACCAAGCAACCAGATTTCTGGCATGCATTTCTGGATAGCTTTTATCAAGCAGGACAGAAGCAGAATGCAATGGGTAGAAAACAATCCCCTTACTGAAAATGCAGTAAAGTTCTGCAAACAGAATCTAGTTCTGTCCTCAGATGGTTATTAAGAGCCATAGGATTGTGAATTTAAGAGAAATAAATTTGCACAAGGAATGCCGATTTCCTACATGAATTAGAAAAATATAGACTAGATAGAATATAATGTGCACAAAGCATGCAGTAACCATGTCCCTAATCCAGTATGCCCAGTGGTGAACCTTATATTTCTGTGCTTTGGAAGAGGAATGGATCTGTATAATGCCTCTAGGCTTTTATCAGGCAAACTTTTATGCTTGTATTCATCTTTACTACAATTAGTCTTCTCACTGTATCCATAAAATCTAAGCAAGAATGTAAAAATTGGTTGAGTATGGGAGCTTTGAAAATGAAGCCACCTATAGCAGATGCTTGTTTTAATTATGTAAACATAAAAAAGTAGTGCAGTAAAACTCCTATTCTCTATTGATGTCTTTTGAGATGATCTAAACAGTAACATAACATTAAGATGAACCACAACATCCATCAACATGTCATTGTTCACCTCAGATCATTATCCTATGCTGGTATCAACTAACAACTTGTAGCAGTTTCAAATAAATAGCCAAGTGATTTCTCCTATACAGATGTGGGGGATTGCATAATAAATTACCTTCTTACCTACCCATCAAAATCTTTTGCCATGAATAGTGCCTACTCATTTCACTGAACTTCATCTCCATTTGTCCACTTACATCTGTCTTCAGTGGTGTCAGTGATCTGTTCAGAATACACATGGATGTCTCTATGCCTAATGAAAAGCCCAGCATGCCCCAGTAATCTAAATGAATATGCATAGGTACCATTTTGCTTTCAAAAGATAAGGCAACATGCTAGAAGTAGCTAATAATGAAAAAGAAAATGAAAATAGTATTTGTATACATTCTCAGTCATAATGTAAATCTGAATTACTAAATATCTGTAAACTATATTTATCATAGGAAATAACATTTTTTGCCAAACAAGACTTTCTATCACAGCACTTGTTACTCAAGCCTCCTTTTGTGATTTTCATTCTGTAAACTCCTTTTTTTTTTTCTACGGAGGAAGAATCACACATCTCAAAATAATTTATAATATTTTTTTTTTTTGGCAGTTCCTTTCAGAAAGTCAGTACTTTTTCTGTCAATATGATGTGACCAAGCCCTCTATTTACTTTTGCTATTAGGGAGTTACCAACAGTAAGTTACTTACCAACACTACAAGTGTATAGACTAAGCTACTTCATAGATACTATAGTGTGTGTGTGTGTATGCACAGACACATAAGTAGTCAAAGAACCCTTACAAAAGTACTGCTTGGCAGTGAAACACATGTATTACTCCCTTGAGTACAACGTATGACAGAGTAAATTTTTAACGCTCTTACACCCATTCTCTCTCTCATAAAGTCCTCCTTGTAATTAGGTTCTGGAGCAGAGGACATAGGATAGGCAAGTATAGATTTGTGGGTGTTAGAAAAAATTAAGAATTATTTAGCTGACAAGTAATCCCTTTTTTTCTGCTTGTGGTTCCATCCCCACAGCAGTGTAAGAAACTGCTACTGGAGAGGAAGGATAAGGATAAATTGCTGCAAATTAAGAGCCATGATCTTCAAGAAAGCAGATTCTGCTACTAATGTCAAGTTGTGCAATGTAAATCATAAAGTTTGCAAACACATTTACAGTCTGAGTGAGGCTGGACCATCAATATTTCTCCCCTAAGAGGTACAAACTGCTTATTTGAACTCTTAAATATCGCATGTCAGTCAAAGCAATAAATAATGCCTATTACAGTGAGGAAAATATGTAGCTTTGCCTTTTGACGGTTTGAGAAAACAAGATTATTCAGCATAAAGTGATTTAGGTAAAAATCCAGCAAAACTTTTATATGATATTTGGGTCCAAATTCAAGCACTGCATTGTTTTCTGAATTAAAGTTAGTTAGTAGGATGAGTACTGGGATTTCAAATGTTGTGCTCTTTCTAATTAATGTTGCAAAATGAAACATCCATTTGCTATTTAACATAACTCAGAACTGTGTCATGGACATGAGAAAGTCAGCTGTAACATTTACAAAATAACCTGTGACACAAAACAAAAACAATTATAGGAAACGCTGTTCTTAACAGGTTTCAGACCCAGCTTTGCAGATAAGAGAATTTTAAGTAGTTAGATGTGGATTAAAATTAAATTGTCAAGAAATTTGAAAGTCTGATATTGATGAAGAATTAGCCATTTAATTAGTTTGGCATTTCTTTAACACCTACTATGCACAGATATTTTAAGTATATATTTCCTTAAGATTTTCTTCAGAAAATCTTTTGGTCATTTAAATAGTTAATTTAAAACCAGAAGTTTCTTGAACATTCCTGCAGAAACTGACACAAAAATACATCGGAGTTGCAAAAGTTTTTGAAATATCATTAAATTCCTTTCATATTTGATAGAAAAAGTCTATTCAATTGTTCTTTGATATTTTTATTACTCCATAGAGTTCTAGCTTGTGTTTGATTATCTTTAAAGTCCTCTCAGCCACTGACTCTCTGTATATTTTCAGCTTCCTGATTTTTCCATATACTGAACACAGGGTTGTTTTATTTTACCTTAATTGCATTTGCCTATTGTCTCTTTAATACTCTGAGCATATTTTGAATACATGTTTTCTAGGCATATCCTCGGATTTGCTTAGCACGCGAGACTGCAGGTTGCCCAGGCACCAGCAATCCTTGTTGGGTAGAGCAGTGTTTACCAAAGAAAGAGTTCTTTAAAATTCTTTCTGCCCTGGGAATAATCTCGGAGAAGAACTATAAAGATACTATATTTTGGAAACTTTGTTCCTTTCCAAATGAAATATGAGGTTGATTAAAATACAGTAGTCAAAAAATTCTGGCCTTTTTTACAGCTTGTTATACTTTGTAACAGTCTGCAGACATTTCTGGACTACTCTTGAAATAGATACCAACCTTCACGGATCAAGTAGCAACCCTTACAAGCCTTAACTTCCAAAAGCCTTAGCAGGGTCAGCCAACAAATGTAAATGTGTTCTCTTTCACCTAATTGGATATCAATTTCATCACTAGTGCTCTTTCCACCCCTTTCATTTAACATTTCCACATGCAGAATTTGGAGCTTTCAACAAATTTTCATAGCTTCCCTATTCCTTCTTCCCCCAAGTCTACAGGAATCATCATGCAATACTAGAAGGATAAACAACAGATGTTAATCCCATAGTTTAACGCACCTCCAGAAAGTAATCACATACCAAGATAAAAGCGGTATAATAACCTATATGAAATAAAGTATTTTCACTGTTCATTTTTATCTTCTTTCCAATTTGGATTTCTATGCTTTGAGGGAACTTATTACCCAGGAGTACCTCTATGATGTACTATTTAAATGACAATGTAGTTAACATGAATTCTCTTACTCTGTATAATCAACTCTATTATACTGATAATATTGTACAACTTTTAGGAATATTCAATTGCCATTCCAATACTTAACCACACAGACATCTACTGTTTATTTTGATATAAGGTTTAAGTAATCTCCTTATTACTGCTAAAATGTTGTGTGTGAAAAAAAAAATTACTCTATAATCCATGTTATCTATAGTTCATAATTTCTCATCACCAAAATGTTTTATTTCTATTAGACCTGTCCACTTGCTCTTTCTTGCTTCATTGTACCTTTTACTGCTGGAATGTAATTTATCTAAACACTTTCTTACTCCTTTTTGCTCCTCTCTTCAAAATGTCAAATGTACTTCATTGTAAAGATTTTTATGATTTTTTAACTCTCCCTATATCAGCCCCTAAAGAGTCCTACTTCCTACTTTGTGGAGTACAAAGACGGAAACCTCAGCAGATGTAAAATAAAAACCATTTGCATTTTGCTGAATCAAGATATCAGGTGACAATGTTTTATCATAACTAATAGTCTTTTATCTGTATCATATATGTAAACTTCTATTAAATTTTTTACATAAATGCAATCGTGTCGTATCAGTATGTTATAATTGCTTGTAAAAGAATTATTTTATTTGGTTTTACTAATAATTGTATTTTTTTTTAGTTTTTGTTGTTTTGTTTTGTTTTTGCTAGAGGGATGAGTAGAATTGTGAGCGGTACCTTTGAAGGAATTTTGGATCAAGAAATATTAGAAAATGTAATACTCCATAAAATACTTTTTGTTCAGTTTAGACAGAAAATTCAATCATATAAAGTATGTAAAAGGATAATAATCCTGCTTAAACCTCAAATGTTAACATACTTATCTATGATGTTGTTAATGATATTTTCATGTTGTTGCCATTACAACTACATGCATTCTCACTATAGGCTTATAACCAAGCCTCTTGGTTAATTTATTAAGTCTGCAGGTAACACTTTTGACCATCACTGGTAGTAGGTTTCCTAATTTGATACTTTTGGTCAGTGTTGTAGTTTTAAACTATATTCTTTTTTATATATGATTTGTCTAAAGGAATGCACATGAATTGTAGCCTAGAGTGGAAGTTTCTGAACATGTGAATAGAACATGAAGAATAAAACAGAGTACTTTACAACAAAACGAATTTACACTCTTCATTTTACTTATGACAATAAGGGGACTACTAATATGAATAAGTACCTTTAATAGTAAAATTCACAACTGGTGCTCAGGCCTTGTGAAGGATGGCAGGAGAGGAAAGAACTATTTGGTGAGGCATATGAAACACATGGATCTTCATGTGCATCCTGTATTCTTTGCACCTAAGAAATGCTCATTGAGACCATGATTTCTTTGTTACCACTCACCAATACTCACATGTTAAATACTCACATGTATTTGTGCAAGACAGGCAAGGGTGAGGAGTAGGAGAGTATGGACTAACTATGCTTGACAGTGCTTTTAAATTACTGCAACTACTTTTTTTTTTTTTTCAATATAAAACAGCAGAGCTGAATTTCTTAAAATGCACTGCAAGCGGTTATAACAGTATGAACTAACTTTCTGATAAAATTCCACAGGGGAAGAAATCTACCATTCTTGTTTAACAATGCTATTAAAATGGTGGTTTAGGTAACTTGTGAATTAAATACCACCACCATCAAGCCCTAATCACCTAGATTCACTAGCTCCTTTCCAAAGTGAGTGACACCATTATAGGCATAAACCTAAGTCTGAAGTGGGATGAAGAGGATGAGCCATTAAGCCTTTTTTTTTATATACTGCTTAGGGCAAAAAATAGTAATGTTGTATGCCAGAAACAGCAAAAGCAATTCAGAATCTACCCCACAGGAAGAAATAGTATTAAAAATATCTCTTTTTGGCACAGTTTGAAAAATAGAACCTGTTTTTAAAATGTTAAGCACAATATAAATGCAGATTGTGCAAGGTTCTATTAACCAAAAAGCCTAGTCACAGCGTTATGACAGCTTTATGACATCTAACCATCATATCAAGTGAAAACATGGAAGAGATGGCAGGTGGGAAGAAACACTTGATATTCAAGGGAAAATATTAATGGATATGTCTAAAATGTAACTACCTTTTAAAGTGTCATGCTTAGGAATATTTGCATAATATTATCCTTTAAATTGTGGTGTGTACATATTAATTTTACAGTGTCATTCCCAATAAGTCTGGCATCTGTACATTCAGTGGGTCCACTCTAGCACATCTGCATCTCTCTATTACAGACATTTACACTATCAGTTGAGGAAGTGGCTTCAAAGCAAGACAACCCAGGCAGACACAAAGAAACATCAGTTTGTGGAGAAAAATTGGAAGCCCTCAGAGAAATGATGTCCTAGGAGACTGTGTCCAGCAATGTGAAGGGATGACTCAAGGCACCCTCCATGCTTTCTTCACATGTATTCTTTCTTAAGTTATTCTTCCGCTGGATAATGCTGATTATATATGTACTGGAAGTCTATACATAAATATATAAAACCTAAGAGTCCATGAACAACTTGAAAAAGAACTGAGGAAGAAAAGTGTACAGAACAATTTAGAAATAGGACTGAGGAGTTTAAAAAACAAGCAAAAAAACCTCAGAGATTAATTATGAAGCAAAGCATATACTTTGTATATATCCCTAGTCCTTTTTGTTATATATCTCCCAGCACATTTTCACTTCTGTGCTGCGCTCGCCACTTTTCCTAAGAAGTACATCATCAGATACATGAGAAATGTTTGCTGTATTTTTTTCTGGTTTTCTGTTTTTTTCTGTTTTCCTGATTGTTCTTATTCAATAGAAATAGACAAAAAGAACCACAAAATTGTATCTGTCTGATCTTGTTACCAATATGAAGTCTTTTCTATTAGGTGTTGACATTTTAAAATTTAGTTTCATGCCCATCTGCAGTGCAAAGCTGGAATTGCACTACAGATCCTGTGAGTCCAGACTGACAAATGCGTAATGTTTTTCTTGTACTACATGAGACACCCTTAAAGGCAACAATACCTTGCAACAGTTAAAGTTTCTATTCTGTTTACTCTCAAGAGCATGAAGAAAACATTACAATCACTGAGTCTTAAGGTGACTAAGACGTACCTATGAGTATGCATTCAAGCACCTTCATTTTCTAGCAGGTGGCTGCCACATTCATTCTTCAGATTGATACATGGGGAACAGATTTAGGCCTGTAAATCTGCCATTTCCTAAATTTCATGTTTCACTTTGTAGCGTAAGTAACTGCCTTAGAACATAATTTCTCTACAGAGCAGTTTCTATTCAAGAAGATGTAGATTCGTTTGCTAAAGCATTTTTAGCATGAGTTAATAGGATACAAAACTTCAGAACATATTACTGCCTTAAAACAGAACTGGCACACAAAACTCTAACTTCTTTAATTTATTATAGCTGCTGTTGTTTCCAGCAGGGCAGTTGTAAAAAGGTTGGAAAATATTTTAACTCATTTTTTAGCAAGCTTTCCTCCTCATCTTCTCTACAATTTTCTTCCTGATTATTTGCCTAGTCGTGTTCCAGTAGATTAGAAAACAAAGTTGCCAATAGTGTGTAAAAACTACCTCCAGAGAGGGCTGGAAAAATGAAACTGTTGAGAAATCACATGGCAATTGTAGAACAGCTGTTCATTTTTGCTGTATATTAGCAAAATTAGGCAAATAACTTCAGACACAAAAGATGCAGTAATAAAAATAACTTCCTGAAGATATCAGTTCAAACTACAAAATAATACTGGTGGTATATTTAGATGAAATTTCCCTTAAATGTTCCAGGAAAAACTACTTAAAACGAAGCCTTTGGACATAGGACAGTTTTTAAGATACTGTAAAACACGAAGCAACTTAGTATCTCATCCAGTTATTCATTTTGAGAAGATGCCAAAGCCACAACAGTTACAGCTCTACTGTTCCAAGATTAGGCTTGTAGTTCATAGCTCTTGTAACTTCTGACTTACTACTGCCTGGAGGTATTTGAGAAAGAAACGTACTTTACATACACTACACTATTCTTACATATCTGGCCAATCTTTAAAAGTCAAATTGTTGAAGCTCTACAGAATCAAAGTGGTGAGAAGTTTCTTCTGAAATACTCACATAGTCTACTTCAGGTGACAGATAGTTTATGTTTCATTTGGCATTTCCTTTTGAAAGCAAGAAAATGTAGAATGAAGAACAAAGGCATAATAGGCAGTTATCTTAAATACTTGCTTTTAAATTGTTTAAATTCAGAATAATTAGGTATGAAACTATTTTATCCTTCTCCTTGTAGTAACAATAGTAAGAATGTTGCATCAATGATGAGATTTAAGGAAGAAAAAAGTACTTGGTTCTTACTTTAGAGTCTTGGCTATTCTTGCTTTTATAAACTGTTAGAAATACCCAAAAGTCTGAAGTTAGAACAAGTCTTTGAAAATGTCCTCTGCAAATACTAAGACTACAAAGTTAAAGACTACGCGAAAGGAGAAGTTCTTTCATACTCACATCCAACAGCTGAAGCATTAACAAAATTATCAAACTTTGTAAGATGTATGGCAGGAGAAAAGTTGCCAAGTTTCCTGAGAGCCTGACCCTGCAAGAGGCCTCCTGTTCTTATACAAAGTTCAGTCAAAATCTGTCTTGTCTGAAAACAAGGGCTTTCTCTGTCTGAATATAACTCCAAGACTGAAACCTATATGTGTATATGCCAACAACTTAGTATGTGAGCTTTGCACAAAGATTATGAAAAATACTTTAATTAGTTAGCTTGAGGCTCTATGTGATTAGACTTTCCTAGGTCTACAGATATAGCACAAAAAGAGATGCTGTGTATTCTGCACACATTAGAACCTATTGTTAGTTCCAAGGATTGCATTTAATTTCAAAAGATCACCAAAAAACCCTTATTTTCCTTTAAGAAAGACAAGGAGGATGCTTAGTGGCAGAGCTACCTGAAGACAGACAGGGTTTTCAATTCTGACTTCCTGAATATGCATATTTGACTGGGACCACAGTCCTGATCCACTAATGAAGGTTGTATTTCCCTTCTCTAATCAACTCTTTATGATTGTAGCACATGCTGCCTTTATTCGTCAGGAGCAGCTCCTCTCCCCACCAATGTGAGATCTGGATAGGAGGAGCTTGACCCACCATTACTAAAGTCATGTTTTAACTGTGGGGGTGCAGCATGTGACCCAGCATGCACAAAATGTGTGATCAAAATGAGGGAGGGTTTCTGATGATAATCTCCTTCTGCAGAAAAGCAGATATCAAATCACAGAATAGAATCACAGAATCATCAAGGTTGGAAAAGACCTCCAGGATCATCAAGTCCAGCCTTCTACCTAACACTTCCATGGTCACTAGACCATGCTCTGAAGTGCCACATCTACTCTCTTTTCAAATACCTCCAGGGATGGTGACTCCACCACCTTCCTGGGCAATCCTTTCCAATGTTTAACTACTCTTTCACTAAAGAAATTTTTCCTCATATCTAATCTGAATTTCCCCTGGCTCAACTTGTGGCCATTTCCTCTTGTCCTGTCATTAGTTATGAGGGAGAAGAGGCCAGAACCCACATCTCTACTACCTCCTTTCAGGTAGTTGTAGAAAGCAATAAGGTCACCTCAGCCTCCTCTTCTCCAGACTAAACAAACCCAATTCCCTCATCCTCTCCTCGTAGGACATGTTCTACAATCTCCTAACCAGTCTTGTTGCTCATCTCTGTACCCTCTCCAGTACTTCTATGTCTTTCTTATACCACAGTGCCAAAGGTGTACACAGTACTCCAAGTGTGGTATTACCAGTGCTGAGTACAGGGGCATGATCACCTTCCTACTCCTGCTGGCCACGCTATTTCTGATACAGGCCAGGACACTGTTGGCCCTCCTGGCCACCTGGGCACACTGTTGGCTCATGTTCAGTCAGCTGTTAACCAGCACCCCCAGGTCCCTTTCTGCCAGGAAGCTTTCCAACCACCCATCCCCAAGCCTGTAGCGCTGCAGAGGGTTATTGTGACTGAAGTTCAGGACCCTGCACTTAGCCTTATTAAACTACATACAATTGGCCTTAGCCCTTTGGTCCAACCTATCCCGATCTCTCTGCAGAGCCTTCCTACCCTCAAGCAGATCAACATTCCCACCTAATTTTGTGTCTTCTGCAAATTTACTGAGGGTTCATTCGATCCCCTCATCCAAATTATCAACAAAGATGTTAAACAGGACTGGCCCCAAGACTGAATCCTGACTCATGACTCGTTGCCAACTGGATTTAACTCTGTTTACCACCACTCTCTGTGCTTGGCCACTTAACCAGTTTTTAACCCAATGAAGAGTACATTTATCTAAGCCATGAGCTGCCAGCTTCTCCAGCAGAATGCTGTGGAAAATGGAGTCAAATGCTTTGCTAAAGTCCAGGTGTACAACATCTACTGCTTTTCCCCCATCCACCAGGTGGGTCACCTGGTCATAGAAGGAGATCAGGTTGGTTAAACAGGACTTGCCCTTCATGAACCCGTGCTGGCTGGGCCTGATTCCCCCAATTTTCCTGCACTTGCTGTGTGATCATACCCAAGATGAACTGCTCCATAATCTTTTGTGACATCAAGGTCAGGCTGACAGGCCTGTAGTTTGCTGAATCCTCCTTTCTGCCCTTCTTGTAGATGGGCGTCACATTGGCAAGCCTCCAGTCATCCGGGACTCCCCCTGTTAACCAGGACTGTTGATAAATGATGGAGAGTGGCCTTTTATGCTCCTCTGCCAGCTCTCTCAGCACTCTCAGGTGTATCTCGTCTGGTCCCATAGACTTGTGGGTACTATCACCCTGAAGAAAGTAAGTCCAGAGTAGAAAAAACTGAGAGAGATTTGCCATCCAAGTCACTCACAGGATTTAGCATAGCTGACCAGTAGCTACCACTACATAAGAAGGGAAAATGAGAGTGGATTTACAACTAGCTAAATAACAATATCACAAATGAAAAATCACAGACAAAGCCAATGGGAGTTCTGGAGGCTTCCATTACTGACAAAAACTGAAGAGAAGTACCTTAGCAAACTGAAATGCCATGTTAGTTACAGTGAGATACAAGCAATTTTTTTATAGTTCCTTGTATTAATCTCCTTCATATTCCTGCACATGCAAGCTGAAAAAGAAACAGCCCTTTTAACAAATGGCTTCCTTTAAGGTCTCTCTGAAAATGTACACATTCATATATTATTGCCATCAATTAAAACTAAGCAATTATTTTCTGCCAGGAGTTATGTAAAAAATTTCTGAATAATTTTCAATAGTGAAAATTATTAACACACAAATGAAATTGCATTCTTTTAACAACAATACTGCCTTTTAAAGGACATTTTGCACACACCCAGAAATACATGGAATTCAGAATACTGATGCAGGCAAATCCCAACACTTTGCTGAGAATCTGCTTTAGTTTTTCTTCTGGTTGTTAATTATTAAGGGGCAAACTGAACCTATTTCATCTGTATTGATTCTGTATAAAACTCAACCCTGTGCACAGAAACAAGCACACACGTTTTATACCATACAAAACTTCAGAATAACAGTGATATAGAAACTGTCATGAGGGATAAAACCTAAGGCTAAGTACTAGGTCTCTGAGAGAGGCAGGAGGTGTTTCAGAGGAGGTTTAAGTGAAACACAACTAACAGACACGCATTGGTTTATTCTAGCTTGTATACATTTTGGTTTATAGTTTGTGAACAGATCTCTGTATGTATCTGAAACCTCAGCAGAGAGTGGTTAGCTGTATCCCATAGTTTTGTTCTCATGTGTGAAAAATCTGACTCCAATTTTCACTCCCAATCACTGTTCCTTATAATGTGCTCCATGTCCAACAGTAACTTGATGTGCTCAAATAGTGCTAAAATTTCAGAACATTTCAAAGATGCTCAAGCACTGTTGGTGTATAAAAAAAATTATTAATCAATTTTCAGTTACCAGAGGTCTTCTGGCATACACTTTAAAGATTTTTGTTTCCCAAAATAGCTATTTAGAGCTTTTAATACTTCATATAGACACCAAATTCACTCCTTGTAATGAAAATATAAGGTGCCATCAGTAGCTCCAAAGTGGAAGAAATGTAGAATTAAAATGAAAGAATTAAAAATTATCATTTTCATGTTTCATTTTCTATGTCCATATAGAAAATGTCTGGTCCACAATATTCACACTGTATAGAAATAGTATACTAAAAAGACACCCATACTTTTAGCAGGCTTTCAATGCCTCTGAGAATACTAGTAGGCTTGCAAACTTTAAAATACATCATTGTGTCAGAGAGCTAATTATTGTAAGAATTGTTGTTGACTGTATCAATAGAAAGTTCCATTATTGCACAGTATTGCACTAGCAACCCAATGCCTCAGTCACAAGGAAACTGATCAGGTTCATGGCATCGTACCCCGCAAATACCAACAGAATAGTGGGCTTATTGAAAACACAATAGTCTTGAAAAGACTTTGATTCATGCTTTAAGTTGGTAGAGAAATGTGAAAGGTGCTAAATTGGCTCTCATTCCATTACCAGTAGAATAGATCAGTACTATCCTCCATGTTGAGATGTCACCAATCTTTTAACACAAAATGCTTTTAAGAAGTCCCCAATGAACATTTAAAATTACTATGTATTTTTCAATCCAAGATTTTCCTTCCTGCTCGCTAAACTGATTGCAGAATAATTTGCAAACAAAATCCAGGAATATGAGACTGGGGGAACCCAAAAGACAGCACTAGCTGAAGTCTACATCTGTTTTTTAAAGGAAATAAAGGTATTGGAAATAGCAGGATTGAAATTAATTTTCAGGAAGAGATCAAAAGGGAAGAAATTTCTCCTTGGTGAAATGAGATTGAGAAAGCTTTCTAGGTGTTGGCAGCACCACAGAATAACCCAATGATAAGAAGTGAGCATGATGAGAAGATGATAAAAGACCATCTCATCTGAAATAAAGATGAGGGTAACAGTATTGATGAAGTGTTAGAGCTATGGAACATTTCAACATGAAGGAAGAGGAGAACTTACATAGGAGCATCATGCTCTTATTTACTCTTTTGTCTGCTTTTAGTTATTTTAAGCAGGGTTAAGATAAGTCTATTAAAAAGCACAGGAACTTTACATCTAAGGCAAAGTATATCTGTATGCTGTGAACAAAATATTCCATACAAAGTAGTATCTTTAAGTCATTTTATCCCCCTTTTTCTCTCCCATCAATGTGTCATCACTGTGTAAGAAGCATCAAAAAATGATTGCATTGGATCTTGGCAATGTTAAAGCTCTACTACATGCAAATTATATTGGCCAACTCCCTCTTTAAAACCTGTAACAATATAAGAGATGGCTAAAGAAGCATTTTTGCAAGCTGTACCTACAGCACACAACAGTTAATCAAACTTGAATTCCTCAGGTAAAGCACACAAAACAGGCTACCAGCCTATGCGCAGTAAGATTGTAAATTGGTGCTTAGTTTTGATATTTTGGTATCCACCAAACCACATCATTAACTGCAATTTCATTAATTTCATAATTGCATTTTATTAATTGTAGATCTACAGAAATGGTGTTTGTAAATTTCTGAAGCCATCTCCACTTCCCAACAGCCACTCTAGTGTTGCTGTGCCCTTCCTCTGTTGCTAAAGCACCATCTCTGGAGTTCTTATCAGACAATCCTGTTCACAGTGCTGATATCCAGATATCTAGAGCGATATTGACAGCACCCAGAAAAAAAAAAGTTCAACTTGTAAGGCTTTGAAAAAAATAAATATCAATGCAAAGTGTGAAAAAACTAGGACACCAAAAGAAAATAATAAGTGAGAGAAAGAATAAAATAAAGCACATCTGGAAAATAAACTAGTATTCTAATTGAAAATTATAGAACACTAGAAATTTCAACACATTTTTAAAAATCTAAACTGACAACAGAATTTTAAACATATTTATAATAGATTTTTCATTTTTTTTCCAACAATGCAGAACACCAGTCTCTCAGATTTTGTTTCCTAATATCTGAAAAATATTTTTATTAAAAAATGTGACTATACATATTTGCTTACCTGGTCAGTTATATAAGATTCACTGTCCTGAGTAGAATGCATTGTAAAAGAATTCTGTAAAGAAAAAAATAATAGAAGTTTAATTATCATTTATTTCCCTCTCTCATATTTTTGATGACAAATCAGTAACAAGTGGTCACTATTATATAGAAATTGTAAGCAGCAATCATACTAATCAAAAAGTTTCTTAAAATCTGATAGGTCACTGTTTTTCCAGAGTTCTGACTGTATGGCAGGATTACATTTATAAACAATGGTATTAAAACAATGGACATACTATACTGTACTATTCAAAAAGGATTGAAGGTACCTGTTATGCAGTCGGTATCAACTTTTGTGTCTTTTTATTCAAATATAAATGTATAGCTATCATTATTTCCTTAAAGGATACATAAAAGATGTATAATATGTCTATCTGGGAAAAAAAAAAAACAAAACACAAAACCAGAAACCACAAGTGTTTCTCATTAAATGTTCTTCAGGGCATTTGAATAAAGAGAGATCATTTACTTTCTATAACATTTCACATAAACATATTATGAAAAGAATATTATTAATATGTGATGAACATAAATATCAGAAAATAACAAATGTTAGCCTGTCTGTGCAACTTTTATTTCTTCAATGATTATGGAATATGTTACAGTTGCTAATTTCTTAGTACAAAGTATTATTCCATGGGAACTCCACTTCCTTATACAGACATTCAATAAGTTCAAGCACTGATATTTTCTGTTAATATCATTGCTTAACAGGTGGACTGGGGAGACATTCACGGAGTAGCATTCAAATCCTGATAGAAAAAACTGCAGTATTTTGGGCAATGGTCCACACATGAACACTTTGACTGTGTTGCAAACACTGTGCAACTCAAATTCAGCAAATTCTTTTGGTGAAGTAACATTGTCTGATATGAGTTCCTTGATACTAAGAGATCAAGAGGGAAAGTGAATACTTAATTTGGGTCACATGGGCTCAGGTTTTTTCAGAGGACTTGGCATTACACAGCTCTTCTATACATTCAGGGTACTGCTCATAACAATTTCACTAGGAGACATAAATACCAAGCATGTTGCAAATTAAGTGACAAACTGAGGTTACAAAAATGGGGGACATGCAATTGCTGACCATTTCTACAACCTGATGTAATGTACTTCACACCTGTGTGAACTCTACAGTGAATCAGAAGATTGGATTTTATTCTCCAGGACTTTAATCAACTTTGCCATAAGACTCCTTTTACTTGCCCTGAGATGGTCTCAGTCACCAGGTACTTTCTATTTCTGAACAAGACTCTCCCTTACTATAAACCAAATTCACCCTCGGAGATGGTCCATCATGCTCACAGTCTAGATTGAGGACAATACGAAAAAAAAAAGTGTGTTACCAACCAAAGAAAGATTCCCAGCTCTCTCATTCACCTGAGACAGCAGTTTCTGACATATGGAACATCATTCCATATGTTTTGGCCAACACACCTTGCGTATTTCACTAAAAAGGAAGCCAGTGACCATGATGATAATTTTCAAATGGACCAATAAACAGCAACAAGGAAGGGTACAGACACACTTCAAACCTTGTCAGATGAGCCCAGTTATCAGCAAACCCTAGAGTGTATGCTGATAACAAAATATAGTTTTCTACTGATTACATTAGCATCCTTCCGATGTAGCCAGGCTAGTTTATCTTTACTTAAAAACTAGGATTTGGGTTAAGCATCTTTGAGTTCAAAGAGTCACATCCTCACCATTTCCTTAGCCACCTGCCTGGTTGTGACCTTTGAGAACTTCAATCTCATTTCAGAAAAAATTATCATAGGAGTTATCTTCCTAGTCCAAACTATAGTCCTGTTATTAGGCTTGCACAACTGGATTGGTAAAACAGTAGGTAAAACAATTTCTCTGCTCAGATCCAGTAACAAGTATGTTTTCAGCACTTTAACAGAAAGAGGGTTTGAGCAAATGCAAAACAGTGACTGATGACAGGCTAAAGGATAAACTGAACAGTGGCCACTGTGCTTTTGTAAGATTTTCTGTACCTAATCTTATATTCTGTGGTTCTACACAGAACAGAAGTGGAATGAGTTCTACTAGAAAAACAAAACCAAACCAATCCCAAACAAACAGAAAACATAACCAGAACCCATACTGCTATGCCATCAATTGGACAAACAGCTCAGATATGTTCAGAACAGATAAAAAATCAGAACATGTCTCTCCCTGATTAGCTCAACCATTTTTTTACTGAAAAAGACTACAACCATGCACATAAAATCAACAATCTCACTAATGACAGTTCATCTACCTTTTCCTGACAATATTGTAAGGAAAGATTTAGATTTGAACTTTGACATACCAGTTACATCCCACTGTGCTCAATCACTCATGGTTAGACTCCAGAACAAAGCATATCAGAGATGGTCCTGATGATTACATTTGTTTATTATTGGAGAGCAAACTACCTTTCTCTGTTAGACTTTTGGGTAGCCTTTCAGTAACAACATGATATACATGAAAACTATCAAGAGTAAGGGGGTTAATGACAGACAGGATACAATCTGCCTGTCTTGGGCACGTCTCAAAGCTGTGATGGACACTGATCCCTGCTGATACAGGCATTGCTGCCAGCACTCCTGTACCAGCCAAAAGCTCTGAACATATTACTCTGCTCTGGGTAAAAAAATGGCACATTTTACATTAGTGGTTCCACTTCCTTCATTAATTAAAACACAGCCTCTTTCATAAATGAAATATTGTTCATCCCTCCTTAGTCCACTTAGTTCTGTATTTCTAAGAGAAAGTAACTTGATTTCATTACTCTCTGGGGAATCAAACCCCAATTGTTACCACCAATCTCACTGGAGGAACAGGCATCATGAAGACTCTGATGAGGGAAAACAAGACTTTTTTACCTGTGACAAAGTCCAAGTAGGAAAAGAAGCAAGTTTCCCTGCTAGTTTGCAGAGTCTGCAGACACAGTTACCAATTTATTTTCAAACCAAGTACATAAGATATGATACGATACAAAAAGCATGGAGGTACCAAAATAATTCTCATGCAGCTCTAAGGATACAATTTTTACTGTCACTTTTCAGAGGACAATTGTGTTGTTATTCCCTTTGTATCCTTAAAACATTTAATAGTAATCCTGTTTTATGAGTATTAATTTTAAGCCACATAACAAGATTTGCAAAGGTATTGATTTCAATGGGAGTTAAGGGCTAAATATCTTTCTATGGAGGCACAGTCTTCATCCTATTAAAACTCTACATTTATTGTCTGCACACAAATCATTATAAAGCAGGCATTATTCAAGAAAGAGCTCAATAGCAAGAGAAAAGCCCAATTAACAAGGAATTCAATGCGATTATGGAAGTTCAGAAGCTGCCTGAGGTTGTGCTTGCCTTCAAGGCATTGGGGAAAGACGAAAACAGAAGAGTGTGTTTCACCCCAAAGTATCACTTCCAAAGTATTGTTTTCACTTCTGCTTTACATTATTATTTTTTTAAAACCTGAATTATTAGAACTTGTACAAAGTCCCAAGTTAGGAGCAAAGATACCATTAACTGAGTTTCTGGGGGGAATTTTATTTTGCAATACTATCATCAGTGAAGGGGTTAGCCCTATCACTAGCTAAAAGCAACAGACTGGGGTTCCTGTCTATAGCTTTTAGACATTTGTAGATTATTAAACTGACTTTTCTGATTTTAATCTTGTAGATGTTAGTCAGATCAGGACAAATAACACTGGAATGTACATTTTAATGCCTAAACTACTTCCATGCAATTCCCCATACATTTATGTGAGAGGGAAAAAAAAAAACAAAAAAAAAAGGAAAACGAGAACGGAGGGCCAACAGAAAGGGATGCAGGCTAAATAAGGACTAAAAGAACTAAAAATGGTTTTATTTTATTATTATAAACTCAAGTCTTTCCATTAAAAATGGCACTGTAAATCCTCCACCTAACAATGTAAAGTCAACAGATAAAAGAAATCTATCCATTTATCTGCCTTCCTAAGGGGCACTAAGAAGGTGGTCGCACAGGGAGAATTACAGTTGAATAGCTTTGTGATAGCATTAAGGCATTTCAGGATAGCATATATTTCATTGCACAGTGTTTTTATGGCCTTTGTAAGTACAATACAACTTCTTACACTTGGCTGTTTACAAACACAACTATGAATATGTCCAGTGAAATTTGAGAGCTGCAAATTCCTACGTTTCACTGTGCAACTGGTTTTGTCCCCATGTCAGCTACCCACAGCTCTCTGGCTTAGAGTCTAGTTTCTGTTCTCAAGGTGGATTCAGATATATCATGAGAGCAGAGATGTTTGTTTTCTCAGGTTTTATCCCTAACACTTTCCTGGAAAGCAACAAGTTGAGCCAAACAAGGGTTCCCAGGGACACCCCAGTGTTCCTAGGACACTCATGGCTCTACTCAGCATGCAGTGACACAAGGCAGAGGCATTGCTTTCTCCAGCTCAGACTGCCTGGGAGGGATAACTGCCTATACAGACATTGCCAAGACAGAAGGAGAGATCCACAGTTTGAGATGGATCTTAAGAGTGGCTGTCCTAATTAATGTTCCCGTGAAAGAGATATACGGCTAAATAAAGTAGCTGAACACTAGCAACAGTGAGAGGTGACTCCAGACAGGTGGCTGTGGAGGTAGTCCTTACTCTGGCAGCACCTGAGTGCCTAGGAGAGACTACTGCCACACCAACACTGAAGCCCTAAATGGATTAATTTCACTCAATGGGCAAAGCTCCGGTGGACTTATTCACACTGGTTAAAATCGAAGTAATGCAACAATCATGCAAGAGCTTGCACTATGCAGCAGGACACACCCCTACCCTCACAACTGAATGACAGCATGTTTGTTAAACAAGACTGGTTTTGATCCCATTATGCAGTTAAAACAAAATGAATGTTTTATTGCACGACACAGAACTCAACAGTATAAAGCAAACTAAAAAAAAGTGTTAACTCAAAATTATTTGCATTTCTCATAAACAAAGTTATATATTTTAGGGGAAAAAGACTACTAGTATTGGAGATGGTAACAAATGCCCACATAAATAGCCAACACATCCTCTAAATTTTATTGAAAAACGTTGAGAGTTTGTAAGTTGATGTTTAAAAAAAATAATTCCCTTTTTTTGTAATGCATATTTCCATCTGAACAAGGTTAATCTGAAAAGACTGAGAACTCATATTTAATACAAGAAA
Source organism: Chloroceryle amazona (assembly GCA_027560015.1). Classification (NCBI taxonomy): domain Eukaryota; kingdom Metazoa; phylum Chordata; class Aves; order Coraciiformes; family Cerylidae; genus Chloroceryle; species Chloroceryle amazona. The sequence continues at coordinate 76,547 of JANHFX010017226.1, forward strand.
ACCTGAAGAAGTTATTCACCAGTACCTCATATACCACTAAAACTGAACTGGAGATTTTAGTTGGGGAAAAAAAGGTGTTCATGGTATTTTCTGCATTTTAAGCAAGTACATAAGCACAAGTAGAACCAAACTCTTTCTCATGTGTTTGTGTGAACAAATACAATCTAGAGGGATTTTCTTGATATGGAGTTATATTTTTTTAATAATTTCTATTTTGTGGACAGTTCTGTCTCAGAAACATAATAAAGAAAATAAAACAAACACTATTAAATGAAATGAACTTCAAGGTTCTTGAAAACCTTGAAAAATGTTGACAGATTTGGGTGTGAGAACTTAACAATTCTTTCTCCAGCAAGACCTATTCTACTTTGTAAAGCTTCAAGTTCAGTTCAGTTCTTAAGTTAGGGGTGAAATTAGACTCAAATATTGGCTCTGCTTATTGCAGTCAGATTCCTACAACAACATGCACGCAATGACTGATTTATCAAAACAAATATTACATAACTATTTTCATTTTGTTAGTATTAATTTCGCTCACTGTTAAAAAAAGGAGAAAGCCTTTTCGGTAAAAGTCTTTTTTATGCTAAAGTACTTAAACCAGGATTGATTTTTATATACTTAATAGGGGTTGGGTTGCATTTTAAGCCCATTATAGCAGAAAAAGAGACAAGTAAAAGCTCTACTGCATCTGGAGGAAGGTCAGAAGGCACATCCACAACTCTCAAACAGACACCGTCCCCTGCAGCTCGCTCCCCATAACAGCTACTTTGTGGGCCAAATCTACAGCTGGGTGACCATTGAGGGTAACCCAAGAAGCCTCTTTATTCCCCTTCAGTCAGCAAACAGCAGATTTCAGCTTTTCGGTTGCTCCCTGCAGCTTTACTGCCAGGATCCAAAGTGTCTGTCTGTGGACATGAAACCCCACATCCACATCAAAAGGCTCACAATAGGCAGACATCCCATATACCTCTTCCAGACCCACGCTTAAGGACAAGTACAACATGGTCCTTCACCTTCTGTTTTATGACTGTGAATGCCGTTGATTGTAAAAAACTTACCAGGACACTCACCCCTGTTATGAGCTGTGTTATATGCCAGAGGATTCAAACTCAGCAATATGCTACACTTATGCTTTACCCATGCAGTATAAAGCTGAATGCACTGTTGAATACAAAGTACTACACAGGAGTAATAGCTCACTATAGATAGAGATATCTCACCATAGGCACAGAGCAACTCCATTAAATCATATACCAGAAAAAAACCACATCCCACTCAACCCCCTCATTACATTATAATTTCTTTTTGATAAAAAAAAAAAAAGAAAAAAAAAAGAAGTAAACATGACACTAGTTATTTATCTAGCAGAATAACTTGTTTAAGATCTTTGGCAGTGTTTCAGTTAAGCTTTGTAATTTGTCTTGTAACATTTTTTTACTATACCACATGAATAGAAAGCTGCCTTTCAAAGAACTGCAAAACCACAAGTTACATAACAATGGCTGCAAAGTGGAATCCATTCTAACTTTTAGTAGGTAAAATTAGCACAATAGAAATTAATCATATTATATTTCAGTACATCTTTAAAATGTTCCAGATGTTTTATGTTTTCAATATTTCATTTTTATTTATTTAAATTCTTATTAAACAAAGTTTGTTGAGGATCAGTACATAGACATGACAGTTAAATGCCAAATTGCCTTTTTTTCTTTTCTTTTTACTAGTGGAATTAAACAGGAGAAAATTATATTCTGTTAGCTGCTTGCCCCCTCGAGAAAACAAACAAACAAACAAACAACAAAAACATGAGTTAACAAACTCATCCAACTCATCAACAAACTACATAAGAGGTGAGATGAGATGACATGGCACTCTGTTCTTTATTTTTTTCCTATAAAACTGCACAATCTTAGCAAAGTAAAGAAAATAAAAGCACAAAACAAAGTAAAAACTCTAATCCCTGAGATTCTCAAAGGTAGTCTACTATGAAGATTTCATCTTCCAAATCCAGTCTGAAACTCTTTGTGCTTACACTTCTTCCAAAAGATTACTCTCTGCCTTAAAACTTTGGTGCCTGTCCCTAGATAAATTCTGGCCCATCCTTCCTGATACAGCTTCACTATTTCCACTGCTTACCCTTTTGTTGACTGTATTATGCCTAAGTATTTTTCCACCTAAGTCATATCTCCCACCCATAACTATTTTTACATCAGGAATCTGTTGCCTACATGACCAAACACTTACCTACAATGCATTTTTTACTATCATGACTAAGATAAAAGCCATGGTTTCATTGCCCATGTGAGAGCCTAGCTCACTGCACACAGCCAACCTGAGGTCTCTTCCTAGAGCCTGACACAGACAAGTGAAGCTAGTGGAATTTACAGCACTACCGTGACCTCTGCCTTTAACCTTGAAAAAGCTGTGCTATCTCTATAGTACCCGTGTTTTCTCTGGTAACACAGACAGATTCCTTTCAGAGGTTTCTTAGCTGGAGAGAAGTATTTAGATAATTATTATTCCTCTGACTATTCTATACAGAAATCTTCCCACATAAAATGTTTTTCTTAGCTCCAAACTATAAATCTTCTAGTTTTTGATCCTTCTGTGATCTCCCCTGTCTGCACAACTTCATCCCCTACACTAGTCTTTCATTAATCAAATACAATAAATTGATGTTTCCATTCCAGTAGCCACTACTTTCACTCTCTCCCAATTCTCACCAACATATTCTCCCTCTTCTTTTCCAACTCCCCCATTATGTCTGGAGCTAGGATAATCTACCAAGAGAAAAATTCTTCTGTTGCTATTTCATATTGCTTCTTTTTAAATCCCTTTTTTGTTCCTGGCCCTTTATGTCTGACCTCCATGAAATAGTTTCAATTCTAGAAATATTCCCTCTCATAAAGTACTTGCTTGTGTTGCTCCTCTACTGCCTCCTTTCTCAATGGAGAATTTGATAAGGCAGTTTTCTTTTGTTCCCTGGCATCTCCTTGGATGAAGCACTTTATTTTCTACTTAGGTCATGCCTAGCCACTGCACAAAGAACTGTATTTCACCAAGAAGCGTCTCTTGTTTCTGACACATGTGCAGTTCAGTGCGCTGCTGATCGTTCTGTCCTCATAGGTGCATTGGTTTGTCTGTCTTCCAAGCTAAGTGGAACAAGATATTAAGAAAGTCCCTGGTGCATGTAGACAGCATATACACATTCCAGCCTAAACAGTGCTTTGAGGTACTAAGACGAGCTTTACTACTGAATAATCCGAGCACTTAACAAGCTTTAGGTATTTATCCCCACAACAGCCCTGTAAGAGATCCGTATTTTTACCTGATGGGGAACTGAGGCATCTGAAAACTACTTACGCTACTTAACCACAGGATATCTGTGATAACCAAGGAACCAAAACTAAGTCTCTGATAACTCAGATGAGAATGTTAATTTACAAACTATTCCTCCCACTTCCTAACTGATAAGGAATCGCCAAATCTTAACTGTACATGTTTTCCCACTGCTGCCCCTGGAGTGATCTCTGTATAGATGAGATATTTTGGCTGGCTTTAAGGCAAAGAAATGGGGTGTCTTTTCCTCCTCCTATACACCTTTAGCCAGAAACTGTTTAGTCATCTCTGTTTTGTTGCATGCAGCACTCGTAATTTTAGTCTTTGATATGATAATAATTGATAACCCTATAGCTATTAACAGATGCAGTCAAAGAAAAAACATCAGAAGAATAGGGAGAAGAAAGAACTGTGTTATGTATGGTTTCTGTCCAGAATTCAAAAGCAACTGTGAAATCTATGCTATTTCTAGTACCATCTTGTTTCCTCTAATTCTGAATGTCTTTTGTACTGGTTACAGCTGTGTGGTTTATTTTTATGTGAAAAGGGATTATTCAATTTCTAACATCTACCTTGCCTTTTACATTTTACTTAACATATTTGCATTCTACTTATGTTGCTGAACTCAGATTTTTATGGGGAAGGGAAGGGAAGGGAAGGGAAGGGAAGGGAAGGGAAGGGAAGGGAAGAGAAGAGAAGAGAAGAGAAGAGAAGA
>JANHFX010017227.1:0-39242 GCA_027560015.1 Chloroceryle amazona
AGGGCGAGGGGATCCCCTGGACGTGTGCTTCGGGGCGCGGGCAGCCACCTCAGCGCTTGGGACTTTATTTATTGTTAATTTATATCTCTCTCTATATATATATAATTTTTTTTAAGAGTAACTTATTATTAGAAAATCGCCGTTAATTTCGGTTTCTATTCCAGTTTGAGCTTTCTGGTTGAGGCTGCGATTCCTGTTGACGTAGGGTAGTGCAGGGGTGCAGGTATCCGGGCAGCCGTGGCCACGCGTGCGCTCGCAGCGGCGTGGTGAAAGGAGTTAGTTTCTGTCCCTTAATGACTTGAGAGCGGTTTTCCACATTGAGACGTACTGGGAGCCTTCGGGCGTCTGCTCCCAGGGATGGTATGAGCGATTCTTAACTGGAGGAAGGGGGAATGCATGTGCATGCAAAATGTACCCCCAGAGCTTGTACTTAAAAACTTTGTTTTTCAGTGACACCCCCCCCGTTCCAAACACGAGAAAGCTTTTGGTTTTTTTTTCAGGAAGCCTTGAATTTTCTATTTTGTCATATTTTCAGGAGAGGATTCATGTGAAGGCTCTGGGTACTATGTGTTTAGGTCTTACTTTGATGTAAATGGTTAATTCAGCACAATCTGTGGTGCATTGCTTAAAGAGCAGTAAACCTGGAATAAGATGAGTGGGTTTAATGGCACAAAGAAGTTCACTTTAACTTCTGTGATATCTTCATCCAAATATTAGCCTTTTTTTATGTGTCCATTTCTTTACAATGTATGTAAGGTAACTAAGCCGAGCACAGAAGTTCTCTTTGTAAAACCTGTGTTCAGTTTTCAGCTGGAAGCATAAATAAAATTAGTTTTCACGTTTACCAAGTAATTAAGTGCAGATATTCCCACTTCAGAAGTTACCTTGCTCTGTCAAGGTTCCAATGTGTCCACTAAGCAACAAGGATAACAAAAATCTGTAAAGCCTGTATCTGTTTTCAAGATTTTTAAATGTCTTCTCACATCAAATTGAGTTGGGAATAAGGTTTTTCTGCCTTCCTGAAGCTGTTTAGAGAGAAAATTACAAATAACTCGGTTTAAGTATCTTAATACACCTTTTACAAAGGGGAAGGCTTAGAATGATTGTATAAAACACCCAAGTGGGCTGAAACATTGTGGTAATAGGATTTGCAGCATAAAATATGGCTAATTTCTCTTGTATGACTACAGGTGGCAGTGTAGAAGCCAAGAACAAAAATTGGCAGAAATTATATTCTGTGTACGAGAAAATGAAGAGTGTACTCATGACTAAGCACAGGAACCTGGAAAACCACAGGTATGTGAAGTGATTCATACAACTGCCTATGGTGATCCTGGTATTTACTGTATTGTGATATTCCTGGCTCAACAGGTATTTTTGGACCAATTCTGACTTAATGTATTCACAGTAAGAGCCTAATCAAAATGTCATGGAAAAAATCCATCTATATTTGTTTACTAAAAGGAGAAAAAATACTTTGAAGGCAGTAAGCAAGGAGAGGTGGGATTTTCCCACTTTTTTAATGGTTTAACCATAAAGAATTCACATCACTAAGTTGCATGGAGATATATTTTTTTCTTTCTTTTAAATAAATTGATTTCGTATTGATAAACCTAGCAGCCACTATAGGCCTGAATGTACTTGAAATGGAGAAGCTTTAGATACAATAGGAAGATTTGCATGTCTGAATGTTTTGCATGTCTTATCAGTACTATTTTTAAGAGCACTGAAGAATTGAAAGCATGAGAAGAATTACAGAGATGTAATTAAGATGATGACATCTCAAATAACTGTCCAGTGGTGATGCATATGTGATGTTAAGGGTTAAATCTTGTAAGATTTAAAAAAGAAATAAAAATTTACAACACCGGTTTCTGTTAAAAAAAAAAAAAAAGTCAGTACATAATAAGAGCTCATGATTAGCTCTCATATTTCAAGACAAAGGGAAATAATAGATTACTTCAGTAATTTATTTCATTTTTTTCCTCAGTAATTGACTATGTTAGAGCGAGGCAAAGCTTTTCTTGTATGTTTACAATGTTGTGCACAGCCTGTAGAAATTAGTCCGTGGGTCTGCATTCCAGGATTCCTGGGAAGCCATGGAGGATGGGACAAACTCAGAGCTGGAGGATTTTTTAGAACTGGAGTGGGAAATTATCCTGGTAAGAAGTGTCAAAGTGGAGTTATCACTGTGTTTATGAGTATATACTTTTGCATTTGGCTGTTCTTACTCTACTCTAAGAAGGCACATTGTCTAAACCTTTAAATTGTTACCAAGAGAATGTGGTTATACCACAAATGTCCACGAACAACCAAATCACTTTGTGTTGGCTACCTTGCAGTAACTGGCCTTGGGTACAGTTTTTGTTATCTCTGGTTGCAAAGTTGCAGGCAAAGTGATTTAATTGTTAGAATTGGAGCATAAAATAAGAGCATACATACATTAGGTATAACCAGCCAGCTGTCACCAATAAACTGTTATGTTATAGTAGCTTGGCATCTTGAGATTCTGGGATCCAAATTAAAATTATTTTGTCTATCCACTGTTAAAAAAACACACAAGAAACTATACTTTAAGGTATAGCCTTGTGGGCACCCAAGTCCTGAAGCTGTAAGCTCTCAGCAGAGAGTCTGTATCTCCACTGGTGAATAGTAAGACCCTGATCTCTGAGTGTGGTTTGTGGGTGCCATTATAATGCTTTCAAAATACAGTGTGCCTTAGATAGAGTACCCTGAAGAACCATCACAGTTCTTAATTTTTAAAAAGGAAAGTAATAAATCTAGATTTTAAGGGCTGCTCTGCAGGTGGGGAGCTCTTCTAAGCATCTTTATCTGGCCATCATGTTATTGCTTGTTACCTGTCACTTCTGAGTGGAGACCTTCTCAGGTGTAGGTGGAGAGAATAAAGCACCAGCACTAATTTCTTTATAGCCCTATAGTGGTTGGTTTGGTTGGTTGTTTTGTTTTGTTTGTTTTTTGCTGATTTTTTTTTTAATTATTATTTCTTAATGACCAAAAAAGTTAAATATACTTGGATTAATAGCTCAAATAAAGTCAATCAAAATGTATGTAGTACAGGTCTGCATATGCTTGTAGTTTTGAACATTGTTGAATTCATTAGTTTGTGCTAACACAGAACACAAAATGAAAAGGTAATTTGTCAGTCGTACAAAACTGTAATGAGGTCTTCCATTACATCAGTTGTTCAAAATATTAAATAAGACTGGTAACTAAGCAGTGTGATGCTCAAGAGTTCAATTTACAGACACTTCTCTGTGCTAATTATGAAGTATTGACATAAATGAATGAAGCTACTTGTTAAAGTGCCTTTTGCAGTGTATAGCAGTTGTGTTCACAAGATGATTCATAACATTCAGCAATTTGTGATGAGTTTCCCTGCCATTACTGGAGATTACTGAGTATCTAATGTATTTGCACTGCACTGGGTTACTTTTAAATTAGATTTGATGGTGGAAAGAAAAGGAGAACCATTGTCTATCAACTGAAAAATCAGGCCTGTTCTATGAATCAGTTACTCAGTATTCAATTTCTCTTTATTGTATAGTACAATTTATCCTTTACAATAAAATACAAATGTTTAATCATCTTGCCTATAAATACAGTCATGACAGAGTGTGTGGAAACCCCTCAGGACTTCTTTTGTGGTGAAAGTTGTGTACATTATAACTAATAAATATAGGAAACTTGCTGTAACTGAAATTAGAATTCATAGTAAGAAATCTAAATTTGGTATCTAAATGTGTAAGGTCCTATTTTGAATCAGCATGTCTTGATTCTATGGAATGTTATTTGATTTGATGCAGGATGTATTTGTAAGTACAGCTCCCATTAACAGTGCAACAGATGGTGCATTTTAGAACACTCTTGTGCTTCTGCTTTAAACTGAAAGTTGTGGCTGGTCACATGTTTCGTTGTCTTAGAACTGTGTTTAAAGGCTTGCACAATCAGTCATTTCACACTATCATAAAGATGTCTGTAATCTGTTAGATTATAAAGCATGATTGCATGGTTGTTATTGGAAATGTCTGTTAATGATACCAGGGTTTTACATAACAAAAATGAAACTTTCTCACTCCTTAGGACTTGTATAGGATTGTCTTGAAAATGGGTTCTGGGAACCTAGAGAAATGTACCAGGCTCATGGATTAATGATGCTAAATGGAAGACAGAAAGAGTGTTTGTTTGTTTTTTATGTATTTATGTTGTGAAACATTGACACCAAACAGTCCAGTACCAAAGGCGTATTTTTAGAAAGCCTATGGATCACACCTATCAGGCGTATAAGGGTGGTCTGAATCAAAGTCTCTGGAAGGGGAGGCACAAAGTGAAAGCTTCAGATGGAAAACACTGAGAGTGAGCAGTGCATCTTTGAGTCCATTTAGCTTAAACTCTTTGGCTTCTCTTGAAAGAATTTGATACCAAATCTCTAGTTCAACAGAGCAGCACTTTCTTAATCTCAACAGTATTCATACAGCTGTTAAACCAAAGGAATAGTTATGACATTGCAAGATGCCTCTTGTAGATTACTGTAACTGAAATGGACTCTTGTGAAAGTCACAGCATGCTAAGCATATGTGTAAGGAAAGTATCCTTAATTAGCAAATGTGTAAAGTAAATCTCCAAGCAGGTATCTTTGGGCAGGCTGCCACTGGACTTCTATAAGTCCTAGTGTAGGACCACATCAAACCTGTAGAGGACAAATGGTCCGGAAATTACATCCTTGTGAGAGACCTTGCTCTCAGATGATGGCCAAGTATCTATTCACTCTAAGAATGCCATTGTACAGTGTTCATTCTAGATGACAGAAGGACATCTCCTGCCTTGGTGGAGTTGCACTCCACTTTACTAACTAAACTGGATTTATGATGCTGGAAGGGAGCATGTAGTAACCTTCCAACTACATGCTAAGATGGCTTGCAACAAAAGGCGTTCAGACTAACTTTTAGTGCTGGAGAAGTGCTGGTGACATAGAAGGGCTACCAAAATAGTGCAGGAAGCAACATCTGAGTTGCTAGATAGAAGATTAAGGTATCTGCAACATCAGTCTGCACTGTAGTCCCAATACCCTGCATGAATAGAAATGGCATACAGGGTAAGATGCCATAGCGTCTGGGTTTGAAGTCCTTAAGATTGCTGTACATGGGACAAAAGTTGATAAAGGTTATGTAGAAAACAGTGAAGAACTGCATGAATAGATTAGGTCCAATTTAGATAGGAGCACAGAACAGTAGTCAGTCAGACCAAAATAGATGTGTTTATATGCAAATGCTAGAAGACAAGATAGAGGGACTGAAAGCCTAGTTCTAAAGTAAATTATTGACAGTAGAGGTCTGCCATAGGGAAGGTAGCTAGCAGGATGCTCTTTAGGGTTTCTGTGGAAAGCTTAGTAAGAGGAACAGTTAGACAGAAAAAATGTTTGCAGACAGTGTGGAGAAACTCAGAACAAATGCATATCCCCTAAAAACTACTTCTCTGACTCTTAAAAGGATTTAAAAACCAATTGGCATGGTTAAGCAGTATATAAGGAACAGAAAGATATTCTTCAAAAACTTATGTCCAACAAAAAAACCAAAACTGGTGAAAACCAGGCAAATTAAACATGAAATATACAGTAAAACAAGTTAAAGTCTGTTACATGATTTGTAAAAGGCAGAGAAGCTTAAGTACTCTTTCAAAGCCAGCACAAACAGGAAGGCCGTTGGGCCAACAGGTAACTGAGATCTAAAAGAGCTCAAAGAAGGTTGCATTGTAGCTGAAAGAGTATGAAATATTCATGTTTGCTGTGCAGGAGCTCACATTCCCAAACTAAATCTCTTCTCTGTGGGGACAGAAGCACAAGGTCTTGTTAACGTGCTTGTTCCAAATCAAAGTGATGCTGGGATGATTTATTTATTTTTTTTAGGACAAAATGATAAAAATGAGTTGCAGAAAATTGCCAGCTCTGGATGAACTCAAGCCCCCTAGAAGATCTCTCGGTATAAAGTTGCTGAACTGGTAGCAGTGGTGTTTAACAGCACAATGCTGCTGTGGTAGCAGTGAAGTTGAGGGTGCCAAAGGTGATGCCAGTTTTTAAAAAGACTTCCAGAAACCCTGTGGTAAAGAACAGAACAAATATGACTGGCATTCATACCAGCCAATTTACTGGTAAATATAGTGAAGAAGACAACCAAAGAACTAATGGACAAATTTGATATACCAGGAAAGAGTCAGAACAGCCTCACAGATCTCGTAGAGTTCTTTAAAGGCACTGCTGAGGTTATGAGTAAGTGTGATCTAGCTGATACAGTGTGCTTAGGTTTCAGAAAAATCCTTTGAGAACTACTCACCAAAGGTGCTGATCGAAATGAAACTGCTCTGACCTAAGAGGAAAGTTCTCTCCTAGACTGATAGATGGTTAAAAGATGAGGTAGGAATAAATGACCTGTTTTCACAGAGGGTACAGAGGTCACCGCTAGAGTTGCGCACAGATCTGTGCTAGGTTTAACACTACTCAGCACATGCATTGGTGATCTAGAAAAGTGAGTGCAGAGTTATTCTCAGTTAATGAGGGTAACAAAAAAGAAAGATAATTATGAAGAGTCAGAGAGGGATCCTCTGATGCTTAGTAGCTGGGGATGAAGCTTGCTGCTGATACTACGAAATAATGCCTGAAGAGGAGAAAAATCCTGCTGTTATTCAGACTAAACTATTATCACCAAAGGAAGTGATGTTGTGATAAATCCAAACTTTGGTTCAATGTTTAGGATGGGTCAGGGAAAAAAAAAAAAAATTAGAGAAGAATGGCCAAGACAACAAACAGAATTCTGTTATGCCAATCTGTAAGCTGCCTATGTATTTCTCTTGATCTTTGGGTGCAGTTCTGATCCCCATGTTTAAAGGAAGGATGCAGAAAAAAAGTGAGGTAAAAGAACTAGAAATGGGTGGTAGTGTTGATAACAATTAAATAGATGAAGAATCTTCATCCTGGAGAAAAAAAAAGCTAAAGATGAAAATGATGAAAATCTATATAGGAGTGTAATGGAAAAAAAAAAAAATGAACAGGGAATGCTCATAAACTGTCTCTTGTAGTACAAGACCCAGAGGGGATCAAATAAAATTATCAAGTGATAAATTGAGAACAAGTAAGAGGTTGTATTTTATCATAGTGCAGAGTTTAACTGTGAGCCACTGTACATATTATAAGTTTATCTTGCTTAGGAGAATACAAAGCCCAGTCCCTGAAGGCTGGGGAGGGATCCTGAGGTAAGTCCCTGGAAGCTTTCCCTGTCCTAGTGCTCTTCCCTAGACCTCTGCTCTCAGCCTTTGCTAAAGATATAATATGACAATAGATACATATGCGGTCTGGCTGAATATGGCTATTAGTATGTAAAATGAAGACGAATTGCAGTCCCCTAAAGAAAATGCTGACCATATGCCACTCCAGATGCATAACAGAATTATTGGTGAAGAAAATGTGTTGAGAGAGACTTCTGAATTTTACTTTTTTTTCCTTGAGCCTAGTAACTTTGTGAAGAAAAGAAAAAAATAGCCCGACATTTTCTTTGGAGACTGTACTAGTCCTCATTATATCATGTTGATACATGAAGTTTAGTGCCTATACAAGGAAGCTGACATTCTTTGTTCTGAGGTATCAGTACTCAGCTGTAATTCTGTGCTTGCTCAGAGTAAGTTTGGCACTTGTTATTCCTTGCAGTTTATCTTCAGATGGACTGGATTAAAAACCTAAATGTAAAAATAAACCAGAAAAGTTAGGGACAGGCTTATCCATATAATGAAATGCTTACCTATATAATTAAATTAAAAATACAGGTTTTGAGTCATGAACATAAATGAAATTTCTTTTCCTGTAAATATGGTGAGATTACACCTAGATTATTTCCTTATCTAAACATACAAGTACTAAAGCCGTATTAGACTTGGACTGAGTAAGGACATGAAGAAAATATATTAAGAATAAAAGATGACTTGACCGTTAGACATGAAAGAAGCATTTAATTATTAAAAGGATGTAGAAGTTAAGAAACAAGAATTATGTAGTCATCCAACCCAATAACAAATCAAATGAAAGAAGAATCTCCCAGTGGTAAGGCTTATGAGCTTGTGTGAATACAACCAGCAGTGAGGTTCAGAACTGGCATAAACACAGTACTACACACTATAAGGAGTTACAGACATGGATGTTGGGGTATATGCAAAGGAGTTATTGTGGTTGTTAAGGATAAATCCTCTTCTCCAGTGAGTGATACGGAGCACCCCAAGATGGTTTCTGCTCAAAATTACCATCTAGAGGAGGCTTTCTCTGTCCACACTGGCTAGACTGACAAGGGAGAGACAAAGATGACTGTCCTCTCTGTCAAAGTTGGCTTTTGAATATAACCATTCTATATGTTAGCATCAGACCTGATTTTTCTCGAGGTTTTAGTAGGTCACTTTTTTTCCAGTGGTACTAAGATAAAAATACACAGCAAGACAATGCTACCTAAACCCATTTTTAAAGGTGTCAATGAAGAAGTGCCTATTTTGTACTACTTAAAGTTCAGATTGTCCAACAAAGTTTTCTATACTTGCCTGATAAAGTAAAGAACTGTATTAAAAGTGAGACTAAAATACTTTTCTGTTTCAGAAAAAGTAAAATCAAAGATTTTTCTGAAATAAAAAAAGATTATCTAAAAGGAGGCAATTTGGAGTTTTTTAAATTGCAAAAGTTAGGCAATAAAGTCTATTTGAAAGGTGTTAATTATATACCCCACCAGACACCCTCAAAACATTTTTCTTTCTCAAGAATGGGAGCAGAACACGTCCTCTCATTAGCTGAGTTATTTTGATGATCCCCTTGAATGCTCTTTAGAGTTTTCTCATTTGTTCAACAATAGTAAAACATACTTCTAAGAGTGTGTTTTTCACTTTAATTTCCTATAACGGAAAGGGAAAATAGTGTAAGAAAAATACTGGTTTTCTCTTTATGTTGTAATAAATGTGGATAGGTAATGAAGCTGAACTACTGCCAGTCTGACATTCAAGGAGAATTTGGTCAGCACAGATGACAGTAAGCTTTATTTATTTTATTTTTTTTAAAGTAATCTGGTACCAGACACCATGGAACAGAACTTCACTAGTGGTGTACTTGGAGGGTTAGACATTTATTTTAAACCATAATACACTGTCTTATATAGATAAGAGAATGCACCAGCCATAGCACTTCTCAAGCAATATTTATTCCAATGTTATCTCAGGAAGTGGACACTGCTGTATATAGTTTTTTTAATGGAATGAAATCGGTTCTCTTGGAAACTTTTCTAATACAAAATCCTCTGAGAAGACTGTACATTTCAGTATTATGAAACTTCTGCATATGGTACTTTTTTTTTTTTTCTTTCTTTCTAATATCAGCTAGACTTGGTGTATTTTTGTTTTGGGGAGCATGGCTGGCTCTTTAGTTATTCTCTAACTCCTTACAAGTAGTTGATGGTACTTGTTAGGTTTTTATCTGGATGGTTCTTAGCATTCATGATTATGGAGGTGGCTGTGCACTCTATAATAAAAATAATAATTCTGCAGTCAAAATGAAAGTCACATGCTGTCCTTGACTCAGATTTCAGTTATACGAAGTCTGCGTTGCTCACAAAGTTTTAAATTCTTATGAAACTTCTGATAAAGTGGAAGCTAAAGCAAAACAAAAAAACTGCTTATCAGGTCTCTGCTAAGTTCAGTGGCCAGGGACAGACGTACATCTGACATCAGCTCCCACAGCCTTGCATCCTGCTGGCTCCTGAGAATGCAAAGAAATTACAAGTCCTTCAATTTCAAAAACTGAAACAGTTGCTGATTGCTTTTCCTCCTTGTAGATATACCACCTTCTCTGTTTTTGTTTCTCTGTTTTTTTTTCTTTGCTTCTCTGCGGTTTTACCTGTAATTAATACCCAATTGCAAAAATGTTTGGGGTTTTTTTTGTGGTGTATTTTTGTGTGTGTGTGGTTGGTTTTGTTTGGTTGGTTTTTGTTTTGTTTTGTAATTTTGACCTGTCTGTATTTTCTGAAACTTGTAAATACTGTCTCCCTTGTTCCTTTACTCAGTGCACAAATCACTTCTAATTGAAATGAATATTTAACAGCATATTAACGATATAACAGTACTATCTCCATGGACCCAGATCTGTTACAAAAAAAAGTGTTACAAAAGGAAAAATGGTTGGATAGGTGTAACTTTTTTAATTCAAGAAATACTTTTTTAATTATTTGTCAGTTGAGCAGAGAGGATCTGGTAAAATCCAACATGCAAAAGCATAGAAACATTGAATTTTCACATGAAGTGGGACATGATGACTCAGGTGGATGGAGAGAAGTATGTAAATAAGACTCTTCAGGACTTCAAGTGTTGGTGATTTCTGTAAAGATTTCTGTGGCATTTGCTCTTTAGATTTTATTTTAAGTTTTACCCCAGTGCACTTAAAATTGTGAAATCAAGACCAGTTCTTCTGGATGAAAGATATAGGTCTATTACTGAGAGAACATTTCCTTTAAAATAGTAACTTTCAAGTTCAAGCTCCAGTACTGTCCTACAGAGCCAAAAAATAATTGTAAGGATAAAGTCTTCCAGTGACAAGAAACACTTAAAAAACCCAAGCAGCAAGAACAAAAAACAAACAAACAACCAAAACAAAACAAAACAAAATCCACCCAAATCAAAACCCCATCTCTCTTTTTTTTATTTTTTTTTTTCTCCATAGTCAGGCCTGGAAAATTTCAACCTATAACAGATTGCTTTGCATTTGTGGGGCTAGTACATGGGCAAGAGTGGTAGCAGTGCTTGTAATGTGTTTTGAAACCTTCAGAACGTAGCAGACATTGTGAGAAGTCCTTTGATTCAGCAAAACTTAGAAAGATAAGAATTTGAAGCCAGATGGACTACTTAACTTGCTTAAATATTTTGCTGAGCTGTTCATAAACTGTCTAGTTCAAGAATTACTTTGAGTTTGGTTTCATTTTAGTGATTTAAGTTAGAAGAAAGTTTTGGCCCACAAATTTACTTTTGTTTTACTTCTTATTAATTAAATTGTTGAAACATAGTAAAGCGCTGATCAAACCTATGTATGAATGAAGTTGGGAAGCTGGAAAATTCTTAGGGAGTTAGAATTAAATCAAACTTAGCCATGAGATTTCTGGGGAGTGGTATAGTGTGAAAAATTAAGTTGTAGACAAAAACATGTAGTTATCAAAAGCCACAGACATTAAGCAACTTGGTGAGCAGTGGCACTCAGGCAAGAATTTTGAAGCTAGCAGTAGAGATTAAGTTGTTCAGTGGGAAAGAGGAATGTGTGTTCCTAGGTTTTATGTCCATCAGGTTCTTTACATTTAATGTAGTCAGAGGTTGTGACAAAAAATTATCAAAAGGTCTAGAGAATAAAAAGGAAAAGGTAGCCCAGGCAAAAGACTTAATGGCTGAATAACTGAACATGTATTATTAAAAAGGTTTGTTTAACAGTCATTTTGTCAAATAAGTCTTGTTACATGATTCCTGATTCTCACCCTAATTTTGACTGCTACCTGCTCACTGAGGGCTTTTTTTCTATTATTCTTTAGTGGCCATGCTCTGTCAAAATATGTTCATCAAGTTGCCTGCATTTGAACTAGGAAATATTTTGTTCAGAAAATGCTATGGATCTCCAACCCTCAAATTTGGTATTTTATACAGAACTGTATCAGAACTGATGAAAACCTTTGTCTGCAGTCACTTTACTGTGATTCCACACCCCCCTCCCGCCCCCTTCCTTTTACACTGAATGCTTATCTCTCTCAAGCTGCTTTTAGTGAAATGTTCATTATTATATGTTGTTATTATTACCTCCCACTTTGTCAAGTTAGACTTTTTCCCCCCTCTTTTAGGCAGTGTTATTCTGCTGGAGTATTAGTTGAAGGACATTAGCTTTGATGACTTTGGTGGGGCATTCACAAAGGCTGTATTTAGTCTAGTGGGAATACCGTGTTTCCTCCCTGGCTAATGGAAAATGATTGGGGTTTCTAGGGCAATTCTAACTTCCCAAGTTAGGCTTTTTTGCTCAGTTGCCCTCCAGAGAAAGCCATGGCTGAAGTATCCCTTCTGCTGTTTCTGCAGTCCTGTAAGTGAAGGGCAGAAGCTCCTTTCTGACCCCTGTAGCTGCAGCAAGGCTGAACTTGATAGCCACTGGTCTAGATCTCCTTGCCCATGGCAACTGGATGTATCAGGAGAGGAGAAATAATTGAGAATGGTTGAGAATTATGTATTTTTGTTAGGTTACAGGGCCTGGGTGTTTATGTTGGCTTAAACTGTGTAGATGCAAAATATACCCTAGAAGTGTTTCAATGTCTGAGCTGTGTTTCTCTTTTTAGTGACAGTTGGAAATTAGATAATCCAAACAGTTTAGCTAGGATTTTCTCAGGGTGCCTCCTATATAATCAGCCTGTGAATATGTGGTGGCTGGTGTAATTTTTGGTTCATAATATAGTCATTAATTTTCACAATATTTCTAAAAATAATCTGTCCTGTTTTGCATTGTAGAAAACTGTATTTCTATCTTACCTGAATTGAACATACTTTTGAAGCTGGTACATGACTAAAATATTATGTGGTGCTGTTACAAAGTTGTAAATAATGAATTTTAACTCAAGAAATTTAGTACTCCTATGTTCCCATCTTTGTTGTTGTTCTGGAAAAAGCTGAGACTTCTATGGAGACAAAGCTACCTTTGAGACCTTGGAGGCCTTGTGCCTTATCCCTTGATATATGGTTGCATGAGGTCTGCTTCCAGGCTATTATTACGGCATAATTATTGTTTTTACTAAGGATATTCATGATGCTTCACAATGCATGATTGTGAAGCCCCACATGATTTTGGGGCTTTTAGAAGAAAATGGTGTGTCTGCTTCTGGTAAGATACAGAAGACACTAGATAACAGATGAGGCCTTTGCTGTATGCTCCTTTGTTTTCAAGTGATTAATTAGTTTTCTCTTTCCCATCATATCAGTTATTAGTCTATCTAACCTCATCCAGGAAGTTTACTTCAAATGTATATACTTGTGTATTTTAGAGCTAAATTCCAAACTCACATTTGTAATATTCCTGGTTTTTGTGTGTCATGTAGGAATTCAATGTTGAAACCTGAATGATAGGTTGATTAACTTAAATGCATTTCTTGGTTTTTAATGTGACTAGGTTTAATATTTGCACTTCTTAATCTTGCTATTCTGTTACAGATTATTTTTTCCCACATTTCTACATGTATTTTCATTTCATTTAATTTTCTTTTCATTTTCTTTTTTTACATTTTCATTTTCTATGTTCATTTTTCTGCACACATAGGGAGGGGATTGAGGATGGTGGAAGCATGTGAAGGTGGGCAGAAAATCATGGCCCTGTGAGGCATAGAATTAAACTATTTATTTGATGTTAATCATCTGCTTAATACTATACGCAAAATCTAAGTTTGGAAGAAGAACATGGGGAATTCCTTTAAGAAGTGACACAAAAATAAGAAAAAATGTTAACAGACAGTGATTAATTACTTTATTGCAGAAGGGGAGCTTTTTGTATCTCTTAAAATGAGTTGCCATATGTTAAGAAGGTAGAGACTGGCAGAAGACTTTCCTGTCTTACAAACTTGTGAGATCAGGAAATAACTAAATTTACCACGGGGAGTTTACCTAACTAACCACAACCTTTTACTAATATGTTCACTTTGTCCTCACATACAAATCTTGAAATAAAAATGCCAGTACTCATGTGTCACTGATGGGAAGTAAAAGGCAATATTTTGGTCATAAGTGGTAGGAGGCGAGACTGACATTCACATGAATTTTCCCCAATTACAGAATGAGCACAAAATGTTTCATAGAAATTAAATTATTTCTTATAATTTCTGCCACGCTAACCTGACATTTGGAAATGCTTGTGCTTTCCCACTCTTACTGCTTAGTCTTTCTAAGTAGATTTCTTTTAAATAGAAAATACATTATTTGTTTAAAACATTAAGTATTTTCATATGATTTCAGTCCTTAGCTTTAGCACAGCTCTCAGAATCTCAGAAGCGATGATTCTGCTGTGTTCAGTATCTTGCAAAAACTTAAGGGGATAACAGAGAATCCATTGCTTGGCCTGGTACTCTGAACAAATTATCCTCACTGATAATTCATACGGACTTAAATCCTTATGTCTCACTTGAAGGCACTTCAGTTTTATCTCTTAAATCACTTGGCACTTTTTCTTCACTTTTTTTAGCACCTTCTGCATACAGTTCCAATGTCTATGTATTCAGTAATGATCTCACCATACGCAGAAAAAGCAAGATTGACAAGCTTTTTTCTGTTAGGTATCTAAGGATTGCCTGAATCCTTTTTTTGTGCTAACACTTGCTGCAAGGCACATGTTAAGTGATTTCTTCAGTGATCAAGCACCTCCATGATAGTAGCTGCTGTCCAGGTTATGGACTGAGGTTTCAGACGTGCATCAACTTACTGTATTTTTAGAGGAGAATGACCTTGCATTTGCATTATAGTTTGCTTTCACTGTGTTTCTTGTGTGTGCACTGGGAATTTGGGGAAATACCAGACTTGATTGGAGATAATATGTTTGGTATCTGAGTCTTGTAGCACTCTCTTTAGACCTGATTGTACTTGTGAGCCTTAAGAGTAAGAAAACAGTCCTAAACTGTGTCTTCTCTAACTCTTTGCATTTTGTAGTTATTTGAAAATGAGTTGTCTACTTGTATGCTTACTCACATTTAACATTACACTTTGCAGTTGAGTACTTTCCTCTTACGTGGGGAAAATCTAGAAAAAAAATTTTTTTTTTTCCTCTCCTTTTGGGAACTCCCCTGTTCCCACCTTGCCCTTTTACAGTCTGGTTCCATCTTTCTGTTGTTAAATTATTATGTTTCCTAAGCTAGAGGACACCTATGCTTGCTACTGTCAATTTCTTCTGTGATCTTGACTGCTTGCGATCTTGTATCTGTGGTGCCTGTGTTAGAAGGTACAGGTGCTACTGTGGCTGGTTGACTGCAAAAGCAGGTTTATCTGGAGACTGTGAAGGGCTGAGAGCTGCAGCATTTGGCATTCAGGACCTATCTTGCACTTGTCAGTCTCCTGACTGTGGGAGGGAGAGAGTTCACACCTGATCATATAATCTGTGCTACATTGTATGATCCTGCTCTGGAAGGCAGATTGGACTCAAAGATCTCCAAGGTCTCTTCTAACCCCTGACACCCTGTGATACCCTGTGATATGCAAGCTATGTTTTGGGATGCTGTCTTATGAAGTAACTCATAGTGTCCAACACCTTGTACTAAACCACAGTTATGCTCTGTATTTAATTTAGGACCACTTTCTGGAGCCTTTCGGGACCTGTTCAGATCTGCTTACAACTCAAATAACTATCTTCTAAAGTTCTGTTTTGTTTAAATGACTGTGGAAATGTCACCTTAGATTAAGCAGAATTAATCTGTTCCACAGGTCCTTCACCTCCTGGCTGCACTTGGCATATCTTTCTGAAACCCATGTCTGGTTGTTTGTAACTAAACACAGACAGACTAAAGCAGGTCTTCCAAAGCCCCTTCTCTTGTGTACGTCTAGTGTGTCCCCCTGACTCCATGCCATGGATGATGGCAATGGTAGGTAAATAGGTACCAGAGACTCTTAACTGTGCCATGTCCTAGAAGTCCTAGCAGAGCTGCCTGACAGATTGGGGAGGAGATGTTAACAGCATTTCTTCCCTTACAGTGTGATGTGAAATGTTGTTGGCTTTTTCATGAATAAAGTTGGAATTATTGATCTGTTTTGGACAACTAACAAGTCAGGATCATCACAGAGCTGTTCAGCTTTCCCCACAGGAACTTTCTCTCCGCTTAAAATCTCTTTTTTTTCAGCCTCTTACATGTTGCGATGATGATCAGCTTTGGCAACCACTGAGTATTCTTGGTGTGTGTGATGGTTCCCTGTGACAAGTTATGTGCTCAGAAAAAGTACTGTAGAGCTTCAGCCTACAGGTTGTTTGGTTGGTTGATTGTTTTGTTTGTTTATTGTGTTGGTTTTTTTTAATATCAAAATGTATTCTGTATTCCTATCCAATATCAATTAGACTAGGGCTGCTCAAGTCTCTACATGGCCTGACAGGACTGTTCGTGTAATCTTCTTTCCCAAAGACTTTTTCAGTGCACACCATGGGTTTGGAGATAGCAGCCTGTTACTGCCACTGTTTTCCCTGTAGCCTCTCTGTTGTCACTCTACATATTGCTCCTCAGGAAACACTATGCCTGCATATGGGATGTCACCACCAGCATAATTAAAGTTTGTGTGGGTTCCTTCCTTATCTATGCATGCATTGTTGTTGGGGAAAATTGAGGACAATTGAGGCCACTAATAAGTAGTGTGAATTATCTCTAAGCAGTAATTGCTTGTTCCTGGAAGTTGTCCTCCCATCCTAGAGGATAGACAAGGATATGGATTGTGTTGTGTAATGTATGTTCAGGAAGTCTGAAGCTTTGAGGGAGCATCCTGGATATGCACAGACTGTTTTATGCTCACATAAATTTGTTCTGCTAAGAAGTGCATAGACCCCATGTGTGAATAAAGGGTGATGCTGCTGGGGTCTCACAAGATGTATAGGGGGCCTGGGGCAGGAGGCATAGCATCACAGCGTTTGGCAAGTGTCATGCCGTCACATCTCCTTGAGTGTGGAGCAGAGCTTTGAAAGGCTGTGGGCGTTGTCTGTGTTCCTCAGCTAGCACAGTTTGTTAGGTGGCCCTGAATACCAGTTCCTGAGGAAACATTGCAAGCTGGAGAATCAAGTTATAGTGAGAATACTGGGAGTCCCTTATCTGTCCCCCTGGGATATCAAATTGCTTACCCTAGCAAACTGTTTTTTGGATGAGTGGGGGAATTCAGAACCCCTGCTGTGGTTGTGCTTTGTTCTCACCCTTTTCAGGGCGGGGGCAGAGTTACAAGGCAAAAAACTGATCTTGTCATCGGGAGCTGGGAAGGTTCAAAAATCAAATGCGCTTCAGGGATCCATTGTGCAGGGTATGTTCAGGCGAGATGGCCCAGAGTGATACAAAGCAAGGCACAAGGTTTTACAATCTGGTATGGTTTGGGACTGTCATGGTGCTGTGGGTCTTCCTCTTCTACTGTATAGTTTTATCAGTGTGTATGCAAAAGGCCAGGCCACATGCAAAGGAAAAGGACCACTTATCTTTCTCAGCAACTGAAGGATGTGTAGATTGTCCAGCTACAGAGAAACTCAATTTCTAGAGGAGAAGACAATTGAAAAGGATGGTAACAAACAATGTAGAGAGAATACAAGATCAACTCCTGCAGTGTTAAATTGACTTCAAAATAAAAGATGCATGCTTTGACTTGTGTTACTTTGAGTTTTTGAGACTTAAGTGTGCAGCATAGTAGAACTCAAAGCTAAAAATGGAGTCGGGGTGTGAAAGCTCAGACATGGTTGTGTCTGAGGTGAGGTCCATCTACTGACTATTAAGGACTCTGAAAGTGAAAACCAGCTGCAAAGCATTGAATGGCTTGCTTCAGTTAAAGCTTGGTAGAATATATTTAAAAATAGTGAACATGTTGATATTTTTTCTGAAAAAACGAAGAGTTTGTCTCAGAGCTAAATGTTGAACTACATAGAATCACGCTATTGTATACGTCATGAAAAATAAGGGAACAATGTAGATTTGGACTGCTATTCCCAATAGATTTTTTTCTTTTTTGTGTTCCCTAGTACATGCTAAAAATATTTTCAATATCTTAACATCTGCATTGTTAAGAAAAATGGCATGTCTTTGTTTTGTTTTCAGCTGTGTCATTCTTGCATTACATTTTGTTCCATGTGCTCTCTTCAGTTGGGATATGAAGTCATTTTCTTTTGTCAGTTGTGGCCTAATTTCCCTGACTCCAGAACTGCGCTGTGCACCACTTGGAAGAAATTATTTCTTTTGTTCTGCCTCAAAAACAACCCAGGCTGTATGTTAGGGAATATGGAGTTATTTGATTGTGAAAGTGTCTTCTGATTGGCAGAGAGGGACAGAAAATAGTGTAAAAATAAAGGGAGCTAAGCCTCTTTAAAGACAGAAAACCTGAGGCTGAAGAAGGACTGCGAGCATATTTTGCGTGCTACTGTGTGTTAGCCCTCTAATCTGGAACACACCAGCATGTCCCATTGATTTCAATTGGAGGATGGGATCCATGGATAAGGTAGATCCTCTTGTCCACGCCCCTGGCAGACTTGTAAGCACTGTGCATCAGAGGAAGATGGGTGATTGAACGTTGGTTGCAGTTCTGATTCATGTGTCAAGTAGAAGCTGTAGAACAGACATGAAATAGGGTCAGACTTGCTGTGAACACAAGAAAGGGAAACATTAGGACAGACTGGTAATGAGGACAAGATGGCAGTAAGTGAGTGACAACCAAGGGGAGAGGTCATTAGCTGTTCAGTGCTGCTCCTGCTTTCCAGTACACTTCTTGGAACACGAGATTCTTGGGTTCTTTCCCTCATAGCCTGGGGCACTACAAATGATACCCACACACTGGTTTTGGTTTCTTGACCGAATGAAGCAACAGAGTTGAGTGTTAATGCTCTTACTCTGACTTTCAGGTGTGCAGTTGTCATGAGAATTTGACTGCCAGGTTTGATTAATTTTTTTTCCCTTCTAAAGTTGAAGAAACTTTACATGTATACAGTGCACTTGAAAAGACATGTAATGGGGGCAAAGCCAGGCCGCCAGAACTGGGAAATGCTGAAACTGAGATTGTGTGTGTTATTTTAACTCTGATTCCTTGAATGTATGTGTTGGTGCAAAATCTTCTAAGAAATGGTAAGTATTGGATGTTTTCCAGAAGGAACACACCTGTGATGAAATGATGGTGTTTGTGGGATAAATGAGGAATACGTAGTGGATGAGATGATCACAGATATTCCCGAGATGGTTTTCTTGCACAAAGCTGTAGCAGACAATCAGCTGCCCTAGGCAATCTTCTCTTCCCAAGGGTTCCTGCCAGCTGCCTCTATTCGCAACTTCCCTCCTCTGGGCAACAGCGCTCATGGCAACAGCAGCCTCTGGGATGTAACATATGTTTAGTGGCCTCCCTTAGAAAATTCCTAGAGGTAGGGGGTTCCCTTTTTTGTACCCTTGCAGTGAGCCAGCAGTGTAGCAGCAGTTCCTGGCTTCATACAAGCTTCCCATGGACTTCAAAGGAGGTGCCAGGCTGTGTGGGCAGCCTTCATTTATCATTTTGAAGTAGCCAGCATCCCACTAATGGTGTGTGTGCTGTACTTTGGGAACATCTCATCTCTAAATTTCTTCTTGTCACAAGAGTGGGAAAGTGTGAATGACATAAGGCATTGGACAAGGATAGGGGAGGGTCTCATGGTAAGACATCAGATGGTATGAGAACATGCTGAATGTTGGCACTGCTACCTGTACCACAGAGTTCCTGCATGAAGTTGATATTTTGTGGACAGCTGCTCAAATGCTGGTGCATGTCTTGTTTGCTGGATTTCCAAATCAACTCCAGGAGCCACATGGTCATTCAAAGCTGGTTTTAGATGATTTGCTGTGAGGAATTCAATAAAAGGCACAGCCAATGTTAAGGAGTAATAGAGAGTGAAATTGAACTATTGAATAGATTGCATGAAACTGGAAGAATCAGACAGCCTGAGATCTGGAGTGGTCGGCTGTTTAAGTCTGCAGTTTTAGGTCAAACATGACTTACTGGGGTTTCTCCCCCTGCCCTCTTCATCCCCTTCATATCCATCCCCCTCCTCCCCCCTTATATACCCCAGAAAGTGATGCGCTTAAATAGATATGTTTGAAACAAAGGCAATAGTTGTGTCAGTTAATCTATAGCTCTTTTCTATATTAAGTAAAGACTTGGTTTAGCAAAGCACTTAGTAAGGCATCTAACTGCATATTTGAGTTGAGGCCAGGATTGATAAACTTGGATACTGTGTGATAATACATTCTAATAGGAGCACTGCATCCACAATAGTTAATGGGTATGTCCCAAACAGGGCTGTATCGTCCTTCTGCTGAGATTCAGGGTAACGAGTTTCAAATCTGGTTTATTTGTGGGTCTGGTTCATGCATGTCCGGTAAGAACAGGATACAGAGGAGTTTTTTTTTAAATTAATGGATTTGTAAGCAAAGAATATTTTCTGATTTCCCAAAATACCTGCTATCTGTCACAGAGCTCACTCTCATTTTTATTCCTTTAGCACTTCTTTATTTTTCATAGTGTTTATTGGATCATTTGCTGTCCCTGTATGAGACACAGTTGCAGCAGATTTTCTGAAATATGCTTCTGAGACTTCAGAAAACTGGAAAGGAAAAATTGTCCTTTAAGTAGACTAGCATTAAAACAACACTGATTTTTGCTTTATGATGAAGCATTTAAATTGTCTGTAAGGTCACAGTATCAAGGCCTTAACAATTAAAAGTAAGACACTATTTGCTAGTTTTAGAAAATGCAGAAAGATTAAAGGTAAGACTTTCATGACTTCCAAAAGATATACTTCTGGGCAGTTATCCTCTTAAAAGAAGGGATAAATGTTAACAGTCTCTGAAACACATGAATGAATAACAAGAAATGGAAACGATGCAAGGAATAAAAAGTGTAGATAAGGATCTGTCTATAGAAGAGGTACAAGATATACCTACCTAAAATATTAACAATATTTTGGAAGTCATCCTGAACTGAAGTCAACCTGAACTAACATAAACAGACACAAAATTAAGAGACATTGTTTTTACCTGACTTTCCAGTGGAGAAGTATTGACTTTCTTTTATTTTCATTCCTGCAAAAGTTTTCCAAGTTACTTCTTGTGGCTGGGGGAAGAACACATTGACCAAATGTTATTTAAAAATATTTAAAATTTAAAATATCAGAAAAATATTGAAATTATAATTTCCAAATTAAAAATTTATATCAGTGACTCCACTGCCTTTAACTTTCTCTGTGCATCAAGTCAAGAGTCAACAAAAGGCCACAATTTTCTAAATGAGGATGGTGAATTCTAGAAAATAGTGTCTTTAGGGTATGCGGAAATCTTAACCAAAACATAATAGCTTTTATAGCAAGGAAGAATGTATTTGATTATTTTAAAATAAAATATAATTGCTTTTGTTGATAATAGACCAATGAAGTTTGATACATTCAGAAAATTCTTGATGGGAGAGAATGGTGTTTCCCACTGTATCCTCATAAAGTAAACAAATCCAGTAATGTTTGGTTTTCATGATGCATTTGATCAACATTTTAAAAAACATGATTTGAATTAGAATTTAATAAATCTTCATTTATAAAAAAAGAAGAAAATGAAGTTGTCTCCTTTTTTGCTTATAATCTGTGATCCTCTGCTGAATGATACTGTCTGGAAATCCTCCCACAAATTGAACATAACAGCTGCTAAAGTGCAAAGTAATATTTCACTGTACAATGATAGGACCCTTTCTACTCTACTGGTTATGACAGTCTTAATTTTGAGGCTCTCTGGAGACAAAACTGTTATTTCTTTTCTGTATTTCTGCTAGTATTTTAGTGATCATAGCTAAGTCATAGGAAACACTAATTTCAATTTTCCACCTTTTTTATATAAAAAAAAAGCTGAAGTAAATTTTATGAAGGCTAACTTATACTTTGTTGTTCGCCTAGCAGAAACATATCTATAACTGTCTTTTGTCCTTTTTTTCTGAAGTTATCATAAAAGTAATTATATCACTTTATTTCTTTTCCATTTTCAAATCTAGACTCTTGTTTTATCTTCTGTATGCATAAACACTAACTTTTTTTTTTAATAAAGCAACAGTCAACAATGATGTAAATATTTTTCTTTTTTTTTTCCTATATTGGCCACCTAGCTAGGGTTTATTCCTCTAGTGTGTTGCCCCAGCTGGCTCATTGTTGTAGAGGAATTGCATGTGCATGGATATGTGATGTGTCCATAAATTAGAATACACTTTAAACCAACAACATTTAAAACAGTAGGCACAGAAGAGTAATCTGTAGTCTTTATTCTCCTTCCTGGAGTAATCATTCCACAAAAATTGTTTTTCACCCTGGTTTTCCTTTGTAGATTTTCAGGCTCAAAAAAGACTATGTAGCTGATACTGGCTTGGTGAGTAACCATTTTATTTTTTTATTATTATTTTTTTTCTTTTTTTGCCAGCTCTCAAACATATTAGGCCATTTGAATATTTGTTTGGTATATATCCCATTATCCCATATGTGTTTTATATGTATGTGTCTGTGTATAAAAATATATTGGGTGTGTGCATATATAAATATATGGGGAGTGTACACATATTTATATGTGAAGCCTAGCCAACTTTCTCTGGTTGTTTCTATCATTTTAACTGTGACAAAATGTTTCTTCTTCAGTAGTTATGCCTCTCTCCATAGGAGATTTTAAATGTAGCTGTCCTGTGTATCTAATCCCTCTTCTGGGACTCCCCCTACAGAGAACACACTAAGGGAGTATTGCTGGGTGACTGATACGGATAAATAAAGAGCAGGGATGAAATTTTGACATAGAAGTCAGTGGCAAAAACCCTATTGATGCGGGGGCAGAGTGGGATGAGAATGTGTGGGGAATCAGTGGGATGAGAAGAATGTGTGGGGAGAGGATGCACAATAAAACATTAGCATATTAAATCACTGTTGCCTCCAAATGTACGTTGTGCTGCTTCACCACAATTCACTGACTGTACCTTACCATTCAGCTTACGAACACTAACTCAGTAGCAAAATTGAGATAAATCTCAAAATATACTAGTGCTTTTGTTGTATTGTGCAACAAGTTAGAATACTATTAAAAAGGTGTTCAACTAAATCAATGCCTGTTAGCAGTGAGTGCTTTTATAGGACCCTGTTCTGTCACATACTTTGACTTTTTTTGGGGAAAAAATTCTCTTCATTTAGAGATTCGACCGTAAAGTAGTGATCAAGAAGAGCATAGAGATTCAACTCAGACTTGAGAAACTTAATGGCATTACACGACAAAGCGTAGTGAAATAATATAGAGAATCTAGGGCCTTTCCACTTGGATTTGCTGTACTTCTGCATGTTCTTCTGACAATAACTACACATGTAAGTCACGCTAGTATGGCTGCTTATAAGCGTAGCATTTTAAAGTTGTGCACATGACTAAGATCAGTCTTCTGTAGCATAGTTGTCAAATCCTTCAGTGCATACTGTGACTTCTGAGGGCTGTGTGAGTGCTTCGATGTCAAAGTTAAAGTGTACATCTCAGGCCTGGCAGAATTGGTGCTGCACTTCTGAACCCAAAGTCCAACTGACAGAGTGCAGATGGTATTGCTGGTGCTTCTCCACGTGACTTCAGTTAAATATAGGGTAGGTTTTAAGTATAAACCAAATGTTTTGTTGCAAGTTCAGTGAATAATGTTACAAAGCTGCTTATTGGCTTTTATCTAAGGAGAGACTGATGCATTGCTCTGTACAAAATGATAAAACTAGAAGATATCATCAACATCTAGTATTTATTTTATTACAGTATCATACACAGTAGTGGTATGATTTTAAATATTCTATTTATTCACATCATATATATTAATCCTGTTTTGAAACATACTTGGTAGTTTACAAATACACTGATTTTTTTTTGCCAGGAGTTGCCAAGAAGTTGACAGTTTGGACCAAGGATTGCTGGGGCTGTTATGTGCAAAAGCCTAGAACAAGCCAGCAGGAAATAATACCAGGGTGGGAAAGTATTGCTATGGTTACAGATTATTTTCTTTAAAGGAGAGGTGGATAACACAGCAAGAATCACTGAAACTTAGGTAATATTGCATTGTACAAAAAGCAAAAAGACTGAAAGATAATAACTGTCTTGTGTTCATAATGGCATTGTGTTAGTTTCCAGCAAAGAGTGATTTAATTAAAGTAGGGATAATTTGTGAAGCTTTGTTAGAAAAATATACTTAGCTTTTATTTTTATAAGTGTAATGCCAGCACAATATCTTGCATATTTTGGCTCCATCTTTTTGGTTTTTAAAACTTTTTTTTTTTTTTTGTGAAGTGGATTAAGAGTTCTTTTAAAAATAATAAAAGTGTGATTAGACCCAAATAATTTAATTTGTGTAAACTTTTAAGTCAACTATTCAGTACATTAAAAGCTGTATAATAGCATTTTCCAAAAATATGCATAATACAAAATAAATACAAATTGTAATAAATAGTAAAAGCCTGCTTTAAGTGGTGCTGTAAATCTGAACTGTAAAATTCATCTGGGAAATATCCTTTTTTACTTATAGACAACCTTTAGGATGTAGCTCTGTTGGTTTGATTCTTCAAATCAGGAAGTAGAAGACACTGTACAGCTCAGAGTTTCCATTTTTATATGTATAAAGATCCTCTCCGCTGCCGTGCTTAGCAAGAGGTAACATGTGAAGCATCTAGTTGGTGAGGACTGGACTGTGCCCAGCTCACCCTACCCTGCCAGCCATTCAGAAATGCTTTGTTGGAAAAGGTGGAGCTGAAGACCAAGCAGTCTGGTGGGAGGGACAAACATATCTGTGCTCTAAGACCAGGAAAAGGTTTTCACGGCTATTATACTATGTTTATCCATCACTAAAGCCATGCTTCTGAGCACTTCATTGTTCAACTGCACTTTGAGGTCCACCCCTGCAGTTCACTTGGATCTGGTTGATGGAACCAAACATTGCAAGAAAAACCTTCTGAGCTGCATAACTGTACTGAAGGTCTACACCTGCCCCTGGCTAATGTGCCAGCTTCGTTCTTTGTCTGTGATGGAGGGCATGGAGCAGAATTGATCATACTATGGGGTAAAGGATGGAAAGAAGCAAAGATCAACAATATCTCTGCTCACAGGAGCCCACACTTCTTTAGAATGTGACTCTATCTCATGTCTGTCATGGGCTCATTTTGTTGAATGTCAGAATTTAAATTGTTAGCTGAAATATGTACAGCTATTTGTGACTGTTTTCCATAGTTTTAGTGCTGTCTTGCCTGTATTATGATACTTGAAACTTGGAGGTGAGGCAGTGTCCTTTTAGTTTGCTCTTGACAAGTATACCTAAACATGGAAATAACCTGATATATCTAGTAGTGCAGATCCTGACTATTACAACTGAGATCAAAGCTATTCTTTAAGATAATCTTATAACTTTGCCAGAAAAACCCTGACTTTTATGCCATGGACCATAACATGGACTGTGAAGCACAAAATGGCGAAAGAATGGTCAAAATGGGGACTGAGTATATTGGGGCTGGACTTATTTGTGTAAGAACACTGAGGAAAGTACCCTGAAGGAAGATGTCCAGAAAAAAAAGACCGGAGATGGTGAAGTGGCAAAGGAAAGGAGATCTGTTGGGGCAATGAAGGGTGGCCACTTGGGCAGGAAAATAAGAAATTTAAGCAACAGGTCCCAAGAGGAAAATGATAACTGGGATTTAGAAACCTGATGGACTAATGACTGGGATGAAATAAGAAACAGGAGATGGTGGGAGAGCATGACAGTGATGATTACCAGTGCTTTGAAGCTTAAGAATGAATGAAGAACAACTCTTGTAAGGAAAAAAACAAGGGATGGAAAAGCAGAAGACAGTTGTGTGTAACCCAAGTATACTGCTCTCTGCTGTGAAGAGCCAAAGATTTCTGAGTATAGCCTGCCTTGTCTGATTTCTTTTGTAGCTGACCCACTGTCAAGCTGATGGCTTACATGGAAGAGAGAATCACTGCTGTGGTTACTTCTTCCATTAGTACACATGATGGAGGCTGTAGCGTGGATCTAGCTTCTCCATGCTGTGGTCAGGCCACTACTGTATGAATACTTGTTCTACATTTTTTTCCTGGGCCTTTAAAAATATACTGAATAAAAACACATTGAATAATTAGGTAGTAAAATAATAAGATAGATGCTAAGAAATAATACAAAGTTAGAATTAATTTTGTCAGTGCTGTCTTACCTCACAGTGGTTCTGATTATATAACCATGATAGTGGATCTAATTACATGTTCACATAATATTTGTTCCATGGACTTCCTTCTTCCACTCACTACTTCAGGTGGATTTGCATGAGGTTGCATCAGCTTTGACAGCTATACATTCTGAAAGATATGTTGTGAATGAGAGAAGTTTGCAAAGAAAGAATGAAAGTAAGGACAACTGAGTCCTGCCCAGGGAATCTTCCTGCCTCTTTAAGAGGTCTGTGAGACATCCTCCAATGAGTCCCTCACCACTGTTGAAAAGCTGTTTTCCCTATTCATTTATGCTGTTTTCAGAGCATCCGACTGCTTGGCTGTTGGCAGTGCTGAGCAGTCTTTTCCTTCAGTGAGATCAGTGATAACTGCATTTTGAAGGTGCCTGACTCCTGGCCATACTCAAACATGATTGCCCCTAGCTAAGAGCTGTTGGAGGGTCTTGCTGTGGGGATGGCTGGGGTGGTTTTGAAGTAGCTGTTGCACCATTGCAGCTTATAGCTCAGCGTGTTATGGTCACTGTTTATTATTTTCTTTGCTGTATCTTAAACTGGATGACCATAGTCATCCAAGCCTTAGCCTCTTTATACCTCAGTTCCACAGGTGTAAAACAAAGATAAATATTACTCTATTTTCCATAGGGAGATATTGCTTATAAATATTATGGAGGTCATTTTCACAGTATACATACAGCAGTGATAAGACCATGAAGAAATGTGCTCTGTCTCGCAAAGCTGGAGTTAAACTGGATAGAGCAGAAAAGTCTATGGCTGTGTAGTGAATGGCAGAGTAAATTGAAATGCGATTTTGCTCATTGAACAAACAGCTAATAGTTTTGTGCACTGAATGGGACAGACCTGTATAAGAGAGGAAAAAAAAAATCCCAAAGAAAGAGCAAAAAACCCAGCAAAACCTCTTGGTTTTGAAGAATAACAGAAGGCTGTTGTTGTGATGTATAGACATAAAGGAGACAGAGTTAAGGTTACAGAAAGATCCTTCAGTCTGCACCCATCTGCCTTTGAGTGCTGAACTTCATACTCTTTCAGATAGCTTTTTGTGCATTGTATATTTTTAGAAGTACGAATATATTACAGACCTCTATGCCTTTTTACCTTGCTAATGATTTCATAAAGATACTAAGTAACTGGGAATACTAATTCAGTGATAAAGTTTACGTAAGCTAATTTGTTAGAAGTAGTTCTAAAAAGCTGATCACTTGACAAGTCCCCATGTTCCTGGTTGTGGTTAACAACCTGAAATACAGATTTAGAAAGCAATAGAAATAAAACCATTGGTTTCAATCCTCGTGCAATGGACATTACATTTAAAGACATACAAGTAAAGTTTACATTCCATAAGATTTGAAAACTCCTCTTCCTTCTCTCTGTACTGTTCCTTCTTGACATCCTTGCTTGAAAGCTGGCTTTAATTCAGTTTGCCAAGGTCCCCTCCTTTCTTTTGTTTTCCCATGATTCTCAAATTAAACAGGACTTGATTTAACTAGTGACATGCTATTGAAAAAGTTAGGCTTCTAGCCATGAAATCTGTGAACAAGCTATTTGAATTTTAATTAATGCCTCACATTTATAGAGGGTAAGGTTTTGAAATAAGCTGTTGAAATTTTTTAGAGGGAAAAATGATGATAGTACTTAACTCTCATGTCCAGGGTTTTTTTTTAAAACAACTTTCTGAGCAGACATTCCTATAGACAAATGAAAGACACATTCTTCCTGTTTTTGTATACATGGATCAAATATTCACTTGTGTAGGAGCAGTCCATGAGAGAGAGATTTTTGTCCTCCTGTTTGTGTGCTTACATACAGCAGGATGAGATTATTCAGAGGCATGTCACATAATAGCCATCAAGCCCCAAAAGGAAGCTTTAAGGATATCCATTCATGACACAATCGCAAAATTAGGAGTATGTATCAAACAAAAGATCACAATGACTAAAGGCCAAAACCACAGCATGCTATGATAACCCCACAAAAGAAATGAGGGTGATCATTGGTACTGCCTTGCTTGATTGGCCATTCTGAAGAAGCAGAATACATGCCAATATACTTGCACTGCTGGTAGTCCTTGAGGACTCAGTTCAGAGCTACAATACCCCTGTGTGCCCCTGAGCCAAGTAATCACGTTTGTGTTTTTGTTAGACATATTGGTGTGGAGATGCTTTTTATTGTTTTAAAAAGTGTATTGATAATACAGAAGAAATATTTGATGATGCCTTTCCAGCTTTCCTATTTGTATTTATTTATTTATTTATTTTAAATGAGAAAGATCATGGGTCTGTAAATATTTCAGAGTATAAAACAGGAATTGGAAATATGGAAGACACTGGAAAAGAAGTGAGGAAAATCAAAGCCCTGGCAATGTACTTACATTTGTGTGACAGATTCTATGAAATATCATTGGTGGTATGGGGCACAGTTGTGTAACCTTGTTGTATTTTGGCTGATTTGCTTGTGCTGCCAGTATCTGAAGGGTTCTCAGTGAACTTTGTGCTATAGGAAGAGACACTAGGTCTCCTAGTTTGTTGCCCTTTTTATGTAGGGGCAAGATGGCCTAGATTTGCCTCTGTTCCTTTTTGAATTATAAGTAGGTTCTAGTTTATCACTGAAAATAATTGCACTTGCTTCAGGACAGTCAATGTATACACTTGTGTGAATAGAGAGATTTTGCTGTCTTTTATGAAGGGAAGAATTACTGCAGTAAGGAGGAAAGGAGGAAGTTGGATGTAAATTGGAGCACAAAGCTTGAGTCAAATGATTCTTCTTCCCCATAGCTCTCAACTTCTGTATTCTTTGGACTGTTTTGTTGTTGAATAACAGCACAGAGGACTGAATGTTGCCTTATGCATGTCTCACCCAACTTATTTAGCTATGTGCATCAAAAAGTCACATTTTCATTTGGGCTGCTAAGGGTGGGTTTTGTTTGCCTACATGTTACCATCTAGTTTTCTTCAAGTGGTACAGTGTGTCCCAGGCCTTTGCATGGGGTGTGCAGCTCTGGTGCCCTTTGGGGTTTGTAAGACTGGCTGCAAGAGGTTGGGAGAGGCAAGGCACTAGAGATGGGACTGATGGAACTGACTCACACACATAAAATCTGAAGAGAATTTGTTACCATTTTTGTATCAGTGAAGCTGTTTATTTTGTAACTAGATAGCCCATTTGGCAGTAGTTAGTCTGATAAGGAGACCCCAAAGAAAGCATTTTCTACTCTCCTTAGCTTCCTAAGTTTTCTAAGAGCTCCGAAGATGTTGCAGGGACTAGAACATCTCTCTTACGAGGAAAGGCTGACAGATCTAGGGCTGCTTAGCCTGGAAAAGAGAAGACTGAGAGGGGATCTTATTAATGTTTACAAATATCTGAAGGGTGAGAACAGGCCAGTCTCTTTTCAGTGGTGTCCTGTGAAACACAGAAAGGTCCACCTCAATAAGAGGAAAAATTTCTTCACTGTGAGAGTGACAGAACACTAGAACAGTGCCCAGAAAAGTTGTGGAGTCTCCTTCTCTAGAGACTTTTATACCCACCTGGATCTGTTCCTGTGTGGCCTGCCCTAGGTGATCCTATGGTAGCCGAGGAGTTGGACTCGATGACTCCAGAGGTCCCTTCCAACCCCTACCATTCTATGATTCTAAGACTCTTTCAGAGACTGCAATGGGATCAGACAAACTCAAAGAGACTGCTGCTTCCATTCTGTTTGAACACACCATGAGAACATCCTACAAATACCTGAACAACGTACTACTTTTACTTATGAAAATGTTTTGCATAATTATGGTATTTTTTTCTCTCTAAGTTCTCCATTCGAAGCCGACTCTCCCAAAATGATGAAAAATGGTGAAAATAAGAAGCAAAAAATGCCAAGGTTAACAGGAGCTGTCACTAAAATCTTACCTCTTTAACTGTGGGGAATAACACTGGTATTTGCGAGAGAAGGAGAGAGTAATGAGCCTGATGGATTGCTTGTCACAGAGGAAAGGAAATTAAAACCTCTTTCATAAAGTCCAGCCCATAGTTTAAAGTAAGAAACATTAGTGTTAATGAAAGCAGTGTGCATCTTAGTTCAAGTATGTGACTTTTCATAACTTCTTGAAAGACCTGTACGTTTGAAGGACCTACATGGGCAAGTGCAAAGTCCTGCACCTGGAGAGGAAAACCTCATACACCAGGACGTGCTGAGGGCTGGGAGGCAACTTTGCAGAAACTTTGCAGGTCTTTGTGGACACCAAGTTGGCCATGAGCCAACAATGTGTCCTTTCTCCAAAAAAAGCTAATGGTATCCTGGGCTGCATTAGGAGAAGTGATGCTACCAGGTTGAAGGAGGTGATCCTTCCTTTTTACTCAGCACTGGTGAGTCCACAGCTGGAGAGCTGGGTCCAGTTATCGGGTCCCCAGTACAAGAAAGTCATGGAGCTACTGGGCAGAGTTGAGTGAAGGGCCATTAATATGATGAAAGAACTGGAGCATCTCTTCTGTTAGCAGAGGTTGAGAGAACTACAGCTGCTCAGGCTGGAGATGGGAAGACTTAGGGGGAGGATCTCATCAATGCATTCAAATACCTGAAGGGGCATTAGAAAGAGGACAGTCAGGGTCTTTTCAATGGTGCCCAGTGGCAGGACCGGAGGAAGTGGGCAAAAACTGAAATACAGGAGGCTCCATCTAAACATTAGGAAACACTTTTTCACTGTGCAGGTCATTGATCCCTAGCACAGGTTGTCCAGAGAGGTGGTGGAGTTTTCATCCTTGGAATTCAAAATCTACCTGGACCTGATCATGGGCAACGTGCTCTATGTGGCCCTGCCTGAGCAAAGGGGGTAGACTAGGCGACCTCCAGAGGTCCCATACAGCCTCAGTCTTTCTGTGGTCTTGTAGTTGTGGTGAGATGCCTCCTCTACGATACTTCTTTAACAATAAAGAAGGTAGAAATTAACATTCTTCTACCCTTCACTGCCATTGTGTTAGCTTCTGTTTGTTTTGCCCTGAAAATGTCTTCTAAAAGTTATTTTAAATTATATTTCTGTCTAAAAGTTGCTACTTCTTTTAAAAGCCGTAGTTAATAGTTCTACTATTCTTCTGTAGCACTGAGAGGTCTGTGAATAGATCCTGTATTTGTGCTGCATTGCACAGTCTGCACAACCGATGCTTGCTGATGCAAGTAAACAACAGCTACTATGGCAGACCACTGCTGCTCTGTGAAATGTATGGCTAATCAATTTATAGACTCTTAGAAAAGAGCTGTGACTGGAGATAAAACAAATATCAAAACTCTCTAAACATACCGAAGCTCCTAGATAAATAAAATTTGTATACATTGTCCAACCAGACTTCTGGTGTACTGCAATTAGATGGATTATTCTTGGATATTTGGACAGTTATTTTGCCTCTGATTTCTTTAAATTTGTCTTTTGCACTTGATTTTTACCTTACCATTACTTCAATGTGTATTTCTTTTCATTCCATTCATTCTCACTTAGTGCCATAATGTAGTTTCAAGACAGTCTTGATTACTGAACAATGCACCTATCTGATCGTTAGTACAGTACTAAAGTCTTCTTTGGTACAATGCTAATGCTCCCTCTTCCCATCCATCTGTCCTTGCTTGTCAGAATAGCAAAATGCTAAGTTCCATGCACTTGGAAATTTTGTCCTGCTTATGGATATTAAGATGGTTCTGGTTGATGGTTCTTTTCTTTTTTTCCTCTCTCCAGGTAGAAGTAGTGGTAATCTTTCCCTTCTGACACTGTTTTCTCTGAAACAAAATATTTAATGCTATTTGTTCTCCCAAACACTTGTCTTTAGGTAGTGGACTTCGTAGCCTGGATGCCCTGGTGAAAGTTGATAGTTTGGTGGACATACTCATGCTGGTTTATATAAACAGAGAGTTTCTCATGTAGTCTTGATTCAAGGTAGCTATTTTGAATCAGATAGACTTGAAGTGTTTGTAACATTTCTTCTTTTTTTTTCTTTTTTTTTTAGCTGTTTCTTTGGGTACAGTTTTTAAAAAATCATCTTTGGAAGAGATTTCATAAGTATTTTGTGGGTTTTCCGTCTCTTTCTGCCTTCCACAAGTTATCAAATCATTAATGGTCATTTGTGCTGAATTAGTCTATTAGTTAGAGTAAACCAGCTGTAAACTGGGCTGTATTAATTATATGTAACAGCTAAGTGTGGAGGTTTTATATTTGGTTTGTAGTTCAGTTCTCCTCACAGTTCATTGGGGTCTGCAAACTAAAACCATGTTTAACTGTACAGATTATTTTAGTTTCTAAAGTGTATTTCCTTATTCCTATATGGACTTGCTGTGGGGGTAGCTCTGAGTTAACTGAAGAGTAAATTTTGGCAGAACTAAAATCATCCATATTATACAAGATCAGGAGAGCGTCTTTCTCAAACAGATGCTACTAAAATCAAAAAATGTACTTTTGAGAACTAGAAGCTTGAAAGTCTCAATCAGAGAAATTGCTACTAAGGCTCTGCAAACAAGCTGACTGATTTAAAAATAAGGAGCTCAGGAGCATCGGTAAATTGACCAGTGACAGTGTCTGGTCTTGCAAAATTGCACCTACTGTTATCATTCCATCCATAGTGTTCTACCTTGGGGAGATGTTTTTGTATCTCAGTATTAATAGGCTTACTACCACATAATCAGTGAACTGTGCCAGCATTTTAATTCATCCCAATAGTGTAAATAGGGGACAATTGTGCAAGAGTAGGACACCTGAAAGTGACCCATGTACGTAAAGATAGTTAGGATGGCTTTTGCTCAACATTATAAAATACTGTCCCTTTGGCAAAAGGACTTAGAAATACAATCCTTTGACTTTTGCTCTTTTAAGAACTAGATGTTGGCTCAAATGAAATCTGAGAAGTTTATCAATGTTTAGTGTACCTGTTTTTAATACCTTGAAAAGTTTGAAAACGTGTATTATAAATAAATCTCTTTCCAGGCAGAGTATGTGCTTTTCCTGCAGCAGTAAAACATCAAGGGATGTAGTTTGCTATTCTTAGTCAAATTCCTTGAAAAATGTTATTTGATACCTAAGTCTGTAAAATATTCTGGTGTAAAGTTGTATTAATGGATCACATTATTTCCCTATCCCTGCAGAAAATATCTGTGCACCACAGCTCATTTTAAGTTAAAACTTGCAGGACTATTGAAGGTTTTGAGATTTTTTAGTATAAAGCAAGGAAGTTAGTCTTTTTGTTGGGCACAGGACTCGTAACCAGGGGATGAAACTCTTGCCTCAGTCTCCAGGCCTTCCTGTATGACCTGGAGAAAATAATTTAGTCTTCTTGAGGCCTTATGTTCTACACCTGTAAGCAAGAGAAAAGTCCTGCAAGTACTCACTGATGAGGCCTTTTAATTCCTGAGCATTTTCATAACACTTTGGGATCCTGAGAAGGAAGGTACCAGATAAAGGCAAAGGATAGATTGCTATGTTCTTCTTTTTCAAGATTTGAAAGTGCAATTTGGAAAAGTCTCTTGAAGTTTGAAGCCCTGTTTCCTTAATGTATCCATCATCCAACATAGACACTTCTCCTTTTTCTTTCCCTCTGTGTTCACTTTTTAGCTTTTGTTTCTTATTCCTCAGGAAAATCTCCTAAAGCTCTTCCAGGTGTTTCTGCTAATTACTACTATATGCCATTTTAGAAAAATTAAGAGTAATTAAGTAGCTAGAGGAACTGGGCAGTGAAAGGGGTAGCTTTTAGACAATTCATGAAATAGTTGGTGCCTTTTAATGGTAGGGTACTTCCTCTGCTCATGAATTATTCATTTTAATGCTTTTGTTATAATAGCGACAGTGTTCAGTCTCTGAGGCAGCTCTGGATAGCCTTCCTCTGCTGAAATACCACACAGCAGCAGCTACCATTTGTTTTATAAACTAATGCATCTGAGTCAATAACATAGTGAGTAAATGTCTTTTCATGATCAAGAAAATGAGAAAAGGGGAAGAATAACAATATTATAACTAAGGGGATCTATTTTGCTGAAGGGTTCAGTTTGTTTGCTTTTCTGGGAACTATTTAGGGAAATCATTTAAAATAAATATTTTTACAGATTATTGTGTCTAGTATTAGATGCAAATTATATCTATAATGAAAACAGACATTAGTGTCTCTGCTCAGTATGGCATTGTGCAATAAAAAAGCAGTTTAAAAAACACTCACTGTACATAAACATATCAAGTTTTTCTTAAAGCTAATGTTTAAAGGTCTCTTTGAAACAGTTTTTTTTAAGATGACACATAACATAGCCACATAACCCACACAGAAAATGTATCTGAGTCATGGATTTACAGAAAAAAAAAAAAAAAGTTTCTTTTGTGGTATCTAGTGTCAGTCTTTCATTAAAGCATGGACTTTCCTAAAGAGAAATTCCAGTGCAGATGGTTAAGGGTTCTCCCCCTTGCCCCGCCTCCCTACACTTTTCTGACGCTGACTTAAGCCCCTGAGTCTTGCAGGGTGCATTAGGGATGATCCCCACGCAGAGCGGGGAATTCAGAGCTGGGGACTCTGTGGCACTGGTCTTGGTGGACAGAAGCATGTGCTCCAGTACAGTGTGCTCATTCTCTCTGAAGTGATTTAAAAAGAGGTGTTTTCTCCTAAGCCATATATGTACTCCTAAAAATGCCTTCAAGCAACAGATAAGTGTGTGCGGGGGGGGGGGGGGCGGGGGGGAGGAAGTGGTGTCGGAAGCAGTGAGCAGATAGATGAGCGATTAGGTCATTTGGATTAGGACGGAAGGTTTTTTACTCTGAACACTCTTCTCACTTCTTGCTGCTCAGATTATCTGTGTACACAGGGGGTTGAAACTGCATAAGTAAAGAAAACTCCATAGATGGATATAGTTGCAGAACTATAAGGAGCATCGAAGAAGAGAAGAGTTTGAATTGATAGTATATGTGGTTTTGGGGAATCTGAATCACTCAGTATTACTTTCACTTTTTCTAGGCTTGTATTTCCTACGAACAAACCATTGGGGAGATAGAAGTTCTGATTTAGATAATGTCTTGCAGTCTTTGGAATAACACATTCTGCTGGAGGGGGGAGTCCTTTTGGCAAAGGTCATGCTCTGTGAGCAGAGAGCTTTCCCTGCTGCCCACATTCACATTGTTTCTGCTGGGAATATCAACTTTGGGCCTTTTCCCGTGAATTTTTCATATATTTAGGTGGCTACCCCACAAAAAATGGAAGCACCGTTAGGAACCCCTCCTTTCCTTTTTCCTGTAGCTCTGCTCAGACCATTCTCTGTTAGTATGGTAGTGGTACAAAGTGTGTGGTCTTTCAGCTCTGACTAATGCATTTTGTGCTGTGTGACTGAAAATGCCTTGTAGTCTGCCAGGACTGACTGAGGGTTGTGGAATGTCGTGCCTTTTCTCTGTTTCTCTCTGATTTTATTTTTTTTTTTTTTCCTCCAGTATAAGTGTGTAGGCAGCTTGTTGAGAAACCTCGAGATGCAGGGGAAATGCTTGTACATTGTGGAATGTGGCTTCCCCCGGGACACCCCGGCCGGGCGGGCAGTGAATGAGCAAAGTGGAAGAATGAGAAAGGGAGGAGGTTGGAGGCAGGGACAGATAGGAAAGAGTGAGAGAGGAGGAAGGAAGGAGGTGGAAACAGAGGGGCCCATTTCCCTTTTTCTGAAGCAATGACAGCTGGTTCTGTCCTGCCTCACATGACAAAGTGCTGTAGAGAGGAGTATTTAAGCTGGAAGCCAGAGCGCAAGGGTGGTCAGCTGATTTTATTTTTTTTTCCAGGCTTTAGTCAGGTGATCACTGATGACTAGTCAGCCCACCAAGAAGGGACTTCAGCACACAGGTAAGAGAGAAGCCGCGTACTCTTACATGCACCTGGGGGGTCCCGGGAGGAGGGAAACAGCCCTAACATTGTTTGAATAGTTTAAAAGAAACATATTCCTGACTTGCATGGGTGTGTAACACTGTGTTTGTCTCTTTCAATGCTGCTACTTTTGCTCTTCGGTCTTGTTCTTGCTTTTTTAATTATTGATTTATTTTTAATCTGTCTTTAATTAGAAGCTTTACTGGGTTGGGGGGGGAGA
This sequence comes from Chloroceryle amazona, assembly GCA_027560015.1. Lineage (NCBI taxonomy): Eukaryota > Metazoa > Chordata > Aves > Coraciiformes > Cerylidae > Chloroceryle > Chloroceryle amazona. The sequence continues at coordinate 36,072 of JANHFX010017227.1, forward strand.
CCAATTGTGTGTTGCTAAGTATAGTCCTGGGTATTGCATGAATGTTTCATTCTGTTACTTTTTGAATAAAGTAACTTTCCATAGTGCAACTGTGTCAAACTCATATTTAGAGGGGAATTCCCAAATACTTACAGCTTTATGAGTCATAAAAAGTTAAAGGACCAGTGCAACAGATCGGGATAAAAACTCCATTCAGCCTTGGGTGGCTGCTTTTGTATGTGTTGGTGGTTTAAATGTCTTTAAAAAAACCCAAAACACAAAAACAAACAACAGAGATGTTCAAAAGCTGAAGCAGTTATAACTCAGCTGACCGTAACCCAAAGCATACATAAGAGAGGCTAAACAGATGACTGGGGAGGGGGATTGTTCTAGTGCTTTCGGTTTCATGCATATTTTCTTTCACTGTTTGTATCTAAGAACCTGGTGAAAGAGTCTTCTCATGTGCTGAGGATGCTTCAGAGGGCTCCAACTCCCTAAGTCCTTGTATATAATGTCTTAGAAAGAAAACAAACCAAATAAAAATACCTAGTGAATGTGACAGATAAAAGTGATTTTTCACCTGGTTGTATGCCTGGCCGTTGTGCCCCACTCCCTCCTCTTTCAACATCACTGTGTAAGCCATTCTTCCTTACCATTTCTTCTCTTTGCTAAAAGATCTCAGATACCCTCTGAAATTTTGAGTGACTCATAATAAGAGATGCATTCAAGAGCTTTTAAGATTAAAAAGACAAGAGTTCCCAGCTCTCACCTGTAGCTCTGAAAAACTCCTCGTGGTCTAGGGTGGCAGATGACTTTATTTTGGAAAGCTGTCATAAATTTTCATACTTTACTGGTAACCTTATTTCTGTCTACTATTTTCTAGTGTTTAAATAAAAAATATTTCAGATGTACTTTTTCCTATCAGTGTATTCAATGTTTCATAAGACACTGGTGCTGTACACAATAGGGATAAAGATGCATGACTTTCCAATTACTTTTAATTTTTTGATGTTTCTCTTTTCCCATTGTTAAATACATCTATACTCATGGCAAGCTGGCTGTGGGACATTTGTATTGTCTCATAACAGCTGATGCTTAGATGCTCAGACTTACTGAAGTTTAATGTGGGGGAAGTAGACCATGGAATGGAGTAGTGGGATAGGTGGAGGGCTGTTTCTGTTGAGTTCAGTGGACCTTTATCACATGCAAGCCTGAGGAAAAACCCAGCTTCGGTGACAGACTGGGAGGATAATTGCAGGAAGAATGGGAAGCATCAAAGAAGTTGATAGTCGTAACAGTGTATTTACAGAAAGGGATAGGAAGCTGTGAAGTTGGCTTTTGTACTAGATGATGGCAAGAGCATTCTTAGGTTCAAATACTCTTTGGCAGTGGTTCCCTACTAAAGGATTTCAAGACTTATTTTTCCCTTTTTATGGGATGGGAGGAGGAGAGGTTTCATGAGGTGAGGAAAGATAAGTGAAGTGAGACAGCATTCAGGCAGCAATGACTCTGGTCTACTTGCCATGAGGGCCAACAATGGAAGCACTCAATCTTCAGTGTTCCCTCCTCAGTGAGAGGTGGGAGTTGCATAGGCTTGGGCCTCTGAAGAAATTAGGTATCACATCTGAAAGTACCCCGAGTTCCTGTAGGCTGATTCACATTGGTTTCATCTTAAGCAAAGTGATCTTTTATGAATGGATGCAAATCTTATGTTTCATGCAGTTGTTCTTAGGGGAATTCCTGGCAGGTGAGCTTGTCGGGGCTGCATGCTGCAGAAATGCTGTCAGTCCAGGTGCATAAACAAGGCAGTTCATATTCTTGCATATGGGTGCTACTGCAGCCTGAAAGAGGATCAGATGTGTAAAACTGTAATGGATAAATGTAAAACCATTTCAGAGAGTACTGATTTATTTTCTGCAATCTTTTTCATCTAGTGCTTTTGTCGGTGTTTTGTGGTTTTTTTTTTAATCTATGGAGTTTGTTTATTGTCTATGAGCACTAGCATCTTTAAAATCCTGGCAAGGTGGTCTGTCTAGGTCAAATGTCTCAAAGATAGGAAATATTTTAAATTCAGTTACATTTCTGCCTTTCCATTTGTGCTCTTAATGTTTGCATCTGAAGAAAGGGGTTGGCTTAAATATTTCAAGTGCAGTTCCTAGATTTTCACTTCTTGGATTACTTCTTGTGAGGATATCTCTTTCAAATAACTTCTGACTTTTGATCGCTTTAGGTCATGTTTATTTAACCCTGGCATTGCCTAATGATCATGATTGCCTTGAAGTTAAGTAGGAAAAAAATAAACAACTTGCCTGCAAATGAGGAACTGATTCTGTGTATATGGCATTAGAAAGGATAACATCTGCAGTATTTAATTCTCCTTAGAGTAGTGGGAGAAGAATTAAGAGTTGAACAGCCATACTGAGTAAACTAGCAAGAATACGAGCTCTTAACACCTTTAAATACAGAGATGCTTCCTTTCATAAATAAAATCAGTTTAAGAACATCAAGAGCAGTATAAATTAAAAATATCTGAATCACATTAAAATAATTAAATATTTATTACAATAAAGTGGTTTACTATAAATTTTCTCACATTTTGTTTTGATTAACTTTGGACAGTGAAGACCACAGATTGCTTGATTGTTTGTTTGGCTTTTATTACTAGATAAAGAGCAGGCCTTGCAGTTGCTCATTGTAGTAAGATCTCTATACATGTATTTCAGGGCTTAATTTGACATCAAAACAGTCATTATTGAAGTGTTATATCCCGCTTCTGTTCCATTTGGACGGTGTTGTAGTTGTTTAAAACAAACTCTTCTTTACCCTCTTTCCTAGTTATGAGCAGAGTTATAAGCGCAGACATCAGAAATGTGGAATAGGATTTTCCACTTCTGAGGAACTAAGAAGCTTAGACCTTTTTTGTATTACTCACATGAATCTCGTAAGGCTTTGGTTGCACACTAAAACTCAAATAACCTCATGAAATTTTACTACCGCCAGGCAAAATCCTTCTTGTGTCTTTAAGATCCTCTTAGACGTATTATTTGATAGTTTATTGCACTGTTTTAATTTTAAAATAGTCTGAAGGCTTACTGCTTTAAGTCGTTGTTATTCCAGCAAACCGAGTAGTGCAATTACTGGCTTTCCCTAATGGCCTTGAGGCTCCTTCAGTGCTCTCTGTGCTCTGGGGCA